>CM044106.1:19107759-19174208 GCA_024174645.1 Lemna minuta
AGGCACCGAAAACCGATAATCTTATCATCTAGTATAAATTACAATCCATACTTATAAAGTTCATTTTGATGGATATTATGTGGCCTATAAACCAATTACACTTCTGTGTATCTCATTTATGTTCGTTGAAATGTAATTTATTTATTATAAATTCTTGTGTAATGTTTGAAATGAAGCACATGAGCATATGCAATAATTAAGTGAATTATGATGAGATTAAAATACAGTAATCACTAGTCTTTAAATGTATGTTCTAAATATTCATTTTTTTGGGATATTTGAAAAAGACATTAGATTATTTAGAAATAATAACATTATCTGATCTGACTCATATGATGAGTATGGTTGATCTTGTTGCTATTAGTGTGGAGACTCGAAGGATAGATAATGGGTGCTCTTTGGATAAAATGTTCATTAAATTGATCTATATGAATCCTTGAATGATATTAAACTTAAGAGTTAATTAGATTGATTTATGTCACAATTGTAAATGTGGTCCTTTGATTTGAGATACCAAAGATTTGTTGTGAATAGATGACCCTGTTTTGATTATGACTTACAAACCCTTAGCCACGGGATCTTCAAAATGACATATTAGATATTGTATGAAGTCCTCGAAGATGATTGTGTTTTCAAATGGGATTAGCAGTCATCGATATTTGAGGAGATTTACTCAAGGAATGAGATGCGATAAAATCCTTGACCAAGGTAGTGGAAATATCGGAGAAAGAGTTCTTGATGATTTCCTCGATATAGTCTGTACCCACTTGTGTGATCGATTAGGGTTTGATAGTTGGTGATACCCTAAGTCATTCATGAGTCTCTATGGAATATTAATTATGTCTATACGTACATGGTAACCAATGATGGCAAGGCTCTATACGACATAGCTTAGCACTCAGAGGGCTAGCAACTCGACTTGTCGATTGGGTTAAATTGCATATTAATTAAGGTATATATTGATAGAGATAATTAGTACGTTTGGCCAATAAGATGTTATTCGGTCTATGATATCATTACCTAGAAAGATACATGAATTTATAGGGTTACACACATAAAGTCTATAGACACTAGTAGACAGACATAACTATGAGGGTTTTTATGAAAAGTTTATATACCTGATATTATAAATAAGAGGAAACTGATCACAACTTATGGTGCCCATCCAAGCCTTGTAGAAATTCTCTTTTCTTCTCTTTCTCTCTTAGTGAAGAGCATTGAAGAGGATATCCAACCATCTAACGATCATGTGGATACCGTTAGAGGTTGGACAATCGAACAGTTTTGAGAACTCCTTCAAATGAACCATGTAAGTATAGATTCTAATCTATATTTACATGGTATGATCATCTGTTCTTGATGCCTTGAAGTTTTTAATATCTAATTCAATATATTCCAGTACGTTCGATGTTTTGATTAAAATTTTGAAAGCCTACTGAGCATAAAATCTCAATAATATGGCAATGATACTCCTAGAGTTGTATTCATCATTTTCATTATCTTCCTCACTTCCTCTCTCTAGTGACAAATAAAAAATTATCATAATTGTGACAAGCAATCCTTACCAAATAGAGAGGGTGAGAAAGAGACTTGCTATCTTATCTCTTTATGTCTCTCTTCCTTTCCCTCTTTGGCTATGGATCCATGTCTTGAGACATAAAGCAATAGAACATCATCACTTTCTATCCCCTCTCTTGTAGCAAAGGGTGTCGAAAAAAAGAGCAACTTGGATTGGGGCTAATGTTCTCCTAGTTGACCTACTCCTAGTTGATGGGATTTAATGCTCGATAGGCTTTTAAAATTTTGATCAAAACATTTAATACCCATCCATCTATAAGATATCTTTGATGTCTCAAGTTAAAAGGCGACATACACAATTATTACATGTATCAACTTGATTAACAATTGGGTATAATACTATTAAGGATTTATATAGATCAATTCACTTAACTCTTTCTCCATAGAGCACCCAATATCTATCTTTGGTGTCTCCACACTAATGGTCACAAGATAAGTTATATTCATCATATGAGTTCGATCAAACAATGTCATTCTTTTATGGATAAGTTATTTTCCCTCCCGAAGATCTCACAAATAAGGAATCTTTAAAACATATATTTAAAGACTAGTTATCAATAAATTAGAATATAGTCATCATTCACTTAAACATTACATATGCTCATGGATTTTATTATAAATATCACACAACAAAATGATGAATAAAATTTCTTTCAATTAATATAAAAGAGATACCTAGAAATATGATTTGACTTTTATGACAATTATTATCCAATTACCCTTGACAAAGGCAAGAGATGGCCTAAAGTCTATTCAAGGTACCATCTTGAAGTGTCCCATAAACACTGAATGAGACACTTCAAACCCTATACTCACAAAGAATGAAACAAAATGAGATGCTCTAGTAAAGTGTTGAAGTAGAGTGCCAAGCTATGGCTTCTATTACATATGAGATGAAGCTTGGTTTTACTTTCTTGTGTGATTATATATTTTGAAAATCAAGTGGATATATTTGAGATATGTATTCAAAGGTTTATATAAGATGCATATAACATCCGTAGAATAGCTCCTTGATTTCCTCGCAAAAAAGTTTGAGTAGGACATCTCGTGACACTATTCTCAACAAGCTTGAAATAATTGATGTCTACTCTCTAGCTGCATCAAAAATGAAATATATATAAATATGTTGCCTACCATGCTTGATAGACTATCATGCCTCTCTCTCTCTCTATATTTATATCTCGCTTACCTTACAAAAGGTAAAGGAGAGTTCTCATTGCATGATGGAAAAATGCTATTTATTCTATTCAATAAAATATCTTCTTTGATTTATATTTTTGTTTACATCTTATCATTGTTGATATATTATATTTTAAAAATTACGTTTTAGCTCAAAGCATCAAAATTTGAATGGAACCATAACTTAGGATTAAGCTATGATGCTTACACCTGGGAATGATGATCATTGATCATATGGCCTGTTTTTAATTGAGTTGCCATGATTGATTTAGGCGATCCAATTAGGAATCACAAAACCTCTTATTGATTTGTTCTGCAATCAAGGTCCTATGATGATCACCCGCCTTGATTGACAATCTTACTAGCAATATGATTGTTGATTAAATCATTTGTTAAAATAGTTTATCTCTCTCCCTCTCTCTAATCATCTCGGTGATTGATGACACTTGATTTGGTTATAATTAACATTGGTTGACTGATAAAATCCATAGATCCACCAGATTTTGATTTTGATCTTGATCATGGCAATTGAATTGAAGTGTCATTCCCTACTTAAATTGACCCAATTGAATTATAGGTAAAGAATTAGGTATCCTATGAAAATCCTACACTAATCATGATCAAATCAGATCATCATGATTGATGCAAGCAATCCGATCAGTGATCATTGAGCCTCTTATCAATTTGATCACTGATCAAGATTCTATGATTGATCAATTGCCTAGATTGATGATCTTATCGACGATCTGATTGATGATAAAATCATTTTTTTAATAATATCTCTCTCTCCATGTCTTCAATCATCTCGATGATCGGTCTCCCTCGATGTCGTCTTGAACAATATTGGTTGATTGATCAAATCCATCAATCAACCACTTTTTAACCACTTTTTGTATTTCCTGTTCAGATTGACCAAAAGCCAATTTTAGGAAAGAATTAGATATTTGTCAAAAATCTAAATAGATCATGATTACATCGGATCATCATTATCAATGACATCTGCTTTCTTGGTGTAATACTCACTCGTCATTTTTTTTGTAAAAAATCCTTGTTGATCAGGTGTTCTCATTTGTGATGACTTTGGAATTCATGATAGGCCAGCAAAGCACGAGTTCACGCAAATTGTTTGTGCTATCTGTCTATCCTTTGGTAGAATGTGAACGAGCTACAAAAAAAATGACCAAAAACTCAAACACTCATCCATGGAGAAGCATCCAAAGCAGAATCAGATACTTGCACAATCTTCACTGATGAGATAGACAACACTACTTTAGCTTGTCCCATGAAGTTGTCAATTATTGTTGAGATCTGAATTTGATAAGCTTTACAAAAAGTAATTTTGATCAAAAGATTGAATGCAATGGAATAAGTCGAAGTCCGAGCCCTTCGTCGAAGTCGGAAGAAGGAGAAGAATTCCGCGGACCTGTGTGACGATCTACGGGAAGACGTCGCGACCCGCCCGAATCGATCCTGCACGAAGACGTCGCGACCGACGAGCAACCCTGCGAGAAGAGCAGAAGATTGCTCCCGCGCGAAGAGCGTCCTTCCAGAGTCGCCCGATCTCCCGCCTGCCAGGCCGACGCCCACCTACCCGCGCGCGCGTGCGCAAGCCATTCCGTGCGACGTCCGCAGAGCTTCCCGTTAGCTTCTCCGACGGGAGCTGAAGCTCGGTTCGGTAGTTGGGAGGTCTCAGCACCTTGTTCGGGAGGGTCCGAGCTACCCGCCTGCATCACACGCCATCCACCCGAGACCCGGCCAAGGGCTCGCTGGGCGCGCCGACACCTGTTTCCTGAGGGGCCCAGCGTCATCCGGGGCGTCAGAAAGTGAAATGTCTTTTTACCCCTTTCTTCTTCGTCAGCTCCCCGTCGGAGTCTCTCTCTCCCGAAGGGGCTGCTAAGTATAATCTTCACCGCAACTCGTCGACGTGTCGCGCTTATCGTTGCACCATGCAGATAAATACGTTAGAATAGTCTCCCTCTCTCTTTCAGAGGAAAGATGGCGGGGACGATCTTGAGGAAATTCTCGAGCTCCACGTCTGCGGTTGGACCATCGAAAAAGATACTGGAAGGGATGCTCAAGGGGAAGCCTCTCAATCTCTTCTCCGCCGTCAATCAGGCGCTACACATCGCCCTAGAAACGGATCCCCGGTGAAATTTTTTCCGGTGTCAATTTCTTTCTGAGCTCTAACTCGTGGTTTTCACTTTTTTCAACTCCTTTTCACTTTTTTGTGCACGCGGGATATTTATTTATAGTAAGAGGCAGTAAAAAAATGAATTTTGGCTCCAACGTTGCTGAAATCTAGACAAATTAGGCGTGGATAAAGTACTGAATTGAGTGATTTAACTTGTAGATTCGTATAATTAGAAATGCAGATGGCACTATTTGACGGGAAATGTTTATAATTTATTTCTAGTAAGAGTAAATAACAGACATATCGTAGAATTTCATCGTCTTAATCTTATTTTTCGTGTAATTTATGAAAATTATTGACATTTTCACTATTTTTATGCATTGGTGTTTTTATTTCTATTGAGGGAAAATTACTGAAACGGTGTTGAATTTCTTAATGTTTTACTCATTTTTCGTGTATCTTGTGAACATTATTCATATGATTCACATTTCCACTCATTTTTATGCACTGGGAATATTCATTTCTCTTACAGGCACAGTGAAGGATTTCATCATCTTAAACTCATTTTTTGTGTATCTTACGAACATTTTGTTACATTTCCACTCCTTTTATGCATCGAGGACAAGTAGAGTTCATGTTGTTATGTGAAAGTTTCTTGACGAGTGAATCTTTCCAGAGCATACGTATTTGGTGAGGACGTGAGCTTTGGAGGAGTATTTCGTTGCACTATGGGCTTGGCGGAAAGATTTGGGAGGAAGAGAGTTTTCAATACCCCCTTGTGCGAACAGGTAGGGTATTAACTTTTCATAAGTCAGTTTTATTTCAATAGAGAAAATCTATATATTGTAGGGGAAGAGAAGGTTGGAAACATAGAGAGATAGAGGGGGAATACGAATTCTCAAATGAGAAGGGTTTCCATGGTATAGAAGCTCAAAAATGGCCTTCGATTGACTTCGTTGGGAGACAATCAATATTTCAAGATTAAAGGTGCAGTACTGCTTGTAGTAGTGGTCCTTATATTTCATATTAGCAATCGAAAGATGGTCGAAAGGGACAATCTCTATTTGATGGGGAATGCATCAAGAACAGTAGGTAAGGTACCATACTCAGTATAGGACCTGGGTGTCATCTTATATAAAATTGCAGTCTTGTGTACTTGAGAAAATGAATTAGATTAACTCGGGCTGACTCTGTTTGACACATTTTCTTGCTCTAAATCCAGGGAATTGCAGGGTTTGCTGTTGGTCTGGCTGCAATGGTAAGTATCTATGTGGGGCTTTCTTTCTTTTTTTCTTTTTTTTTATGAAAAGGGAGAAGGGCACCCCGAAACAGTGCCCCCCCCCGATACTTACAATGGTAAGTATCTATGTGGGGCTTTCTTAAATAGAGAAGAATGTCTTCTTGTGTTAGTAATATATGGAAATTCATTTTTTATTATTATTGCTTACATCAGGGAAATCGAGCTATCGCAGAGATTCAGTTTGCAGATTACATCTACCCTGCATTTGATCAGGTATTTCTCACTGATTGTTTCCGCTGCTTATTGGGTTCATTTTACTCATCTACCATCCTCCAATTGTTTCTTTAGATATTCTCCCCTGAAATAAATGATATTGAAAATGAGCATTTCTGCTGTCTGTTGAAGTGAAAATTTGTGATTCTACTGTAGAGAGAGGGGGATGAAACAAAGATAGCGAAAAAACAAGAGAAATTATAAGAGATAGATGAGATTGATGGGTGAGGGAGATGTTTAGGAGGGGGAGAGTGAGAGATGGAGAGAGAGAAGGGGTGGGGGGGACCAAGCCACTCTCTGGCTCAGATCATTGCCATTTCCAATAAAATCAGTTATTGCTAATTTTTTAGCATCATTTCTAACAAGAAATAAGAAACACTGTAATTTTTTAACAGATGAGACTCAACTATTGAAATGTGAGTTCCATTTCAAAAAGAAACTATTGAAATGTGAGTTTTACTATTGAAATATTAGCCATACGATGGAAAGCAAATTGGAGGCAAGGAAGGTAGGTCATTAAGTGATGGGACACTTCTGGTATTAGACTGATGTTTATTTGTCTCAAAAGAGACAGGCTGTTAACACTGCTACAGATCTCCTAGGTTGCGGCTTATATCTTGGTTACACTGGAGAATTAATGAGGCGAATTAGAAATGTCAGAAGCTGAAGAGGAAGGAGCTCAATCTATTCAACACAGGAGAGAAGGAAAGACAAGAGACTCAAGAGACAAATTAGAAATTTGAGGGGACTAGATTGGGACAACGGGGAGAGCAGGGAATAGGGGACAAGCCCCTAGAAAAGAGAGAAATCAAGTTGAGGACATTATATTTCCCTCCAAGAACCCTTCAAACCTGATTCTAATTTTAGCCATCATACCGGATCTCATGATTGCCCTCTAAAATGGGTCATAGTAGCCCAAATCTAATATCTAACTTGCCTTTGGGGCTTGTAACATGTCCTATTCAGGTATAAAACACTGTATAAATTACCAAATTTCCCCTAATCCTTAAGTTTCCAATATTCAATCTATTTTTGTACGCCTTTTATTTAAATTCATCCAGTTATATGAGAATTTGAAATTCTGATGAACCATGTATCATGAAATCGATCATCTGCTTTAAATATGTTATTTCTCTGACACTCGCTGTAGATGAAACAATAATTATTATAAATTCAAATAACGTTTGAATTATAAAATAAATATTATCTTCATTTTTTTCTCATTGGACCATGCTTTTGCTTCCATGTAGATAGTCAATGAGGTGGCAAAATTTAGGTACCGAAGTGGAAATGAATTCCACTGCGGAGGTATAATACTTCATTTTTTTGTAGTCATATCATTTATATATTTCTCTGAAGGAATATGTCCGGAAGCTTAATTTCAGTAGAAGTTCATAATTTATTCTTTAGGCATCACGATTAGGACCCCTTATGGAGCTGTTGGCCATGGCGGGCATTACCACTCTCAGTCTCCTGAAGCTTTTTTCTGTCACGTTCCTGGCCTCAAGGTCAAAGTCAATTCCATTAGGTCAACATTACCTGACATGTAACTTTAAATGAACAGTCAAAATTTTACCAGGTGGTCATCCCCCGGAGTCCAGTGCAGGCAAAAGGCCTGCTTCTGTCAAGCATAAGAGACCTCAACCCTGTCATCTTTTTTGAGCCGAAGGTCAACATTCTCAGTCAACACCAACAAAAAGTCAACGGCGTATGCTGACTTGTCTGTTTTCATAAATTTGCAGTGGCTCTATAGATTAGCTGTAGAGGAGGTCCCTGAAGAGGACTACATGCTGCCCTTATCTGAAGCCGAAGTAAATAAATATAAATTATTTTTTTTATTTTTGAATTTTTGTGATTGACTTTTTTATTGACCAGGTAATCCGTGAAGGAACAGATATAACGCTTGTTGGGTGGGGAGCGCAGCTCCTTGTAATGGAGCAAGCTTGCGAAGTGGCGGAAAAAGTGGGTTTTTTTTATTAAATTTTACCAAACTTTGATTTTTGGGAAATTTAACTAGATTATGTGGTTAGATAAATGAAATGATTGGATCTTTCGCCAATTTCAGGAAGGAATATCATGCGAGCTCATTGACCTTAGGACTCTGATTCCTTGGGATAAAGAAACAGTGGAAGCTTCTGTGAGGAAGACTGGTAGATTGCTGGTGAGTGGGTCTCACATTTGGAGATTACAAGTTGGATTTTATTTTGTGTTGAGTTTTTCAGGGGTTGACTTTTGCAGATCAGTCACGAAGCGCCGTTGACTGGAGGGTTCGGTGCCGAAATTGCCGCTTCCGTTGTTGAACGCTGCTTTCTGAGAGTAAGCTCACGTTCCTTTTTTCTCAAATTCCGTTTACTCCATTTTCTAGTTATATTTTAAATACTTTTAACAAGTTTATTTCTATTTTAATAATTTTTTTACACGGGTGTGCCAGCTGGAAGCACCGGTGGCGAGAGTGTGTGGCCTTGACACTCCGTTTCCGCTTGTTTATGAGCCCTTCTACTTGCCAACAAAGAACAAGGTGCTTCACTCTCTCTCTCTCACTCTCTCTCTCTCTCTCACACACACACACACGTTCTTCTTTCCCCTATTTTTCCCACTCTCCTTCCGCGCACACTCCCTGTTATCTTTCTCTTCTCCTGACTTTCTCTCTCTCTCTCTCTGTGTCTCTGTCTGTCTGTCTCTATCTCTCTCTCTTGCGATACACACACACATAAGTATATGTGTCACTCCCTTGCCCTCTCATCCCTCCCTTTCTCCCACTCTCCTTTCACACCTACTCTCATTTCTCTTTCCTATCTCTCTTTCTGCACTCTCTTCCCCTCTCTTCTCTCTCTTTCTCCCAATCTCTCCCATTTCTCTTTCGCTCTGCCTCACTCTCTCCCTCCCCTCTTCCTCTCATTCTCTCCTCTTTCTTTCAACCTCGTTCTCTGTCAGATTCTCAGTCACTCAGTGCCTCTCTCTCGCTCTCTAGACCAACTCTCACCCTCTCTCTCTCTCTCTCTCTCTCTCTCTCTCTCTCCTCCACCGCTGACCAAGCGCTTATTGACCCGCAGATTGTAGACGCTATTAAGGCGACGGTGAACTACTGATGAAAGACCGACTGCCAATGTCTCCTTGGTTTTCGCTATTAAGGGAAAAGGTTAAGGGTATTCTAGTCATTTTAGGATACATATCCCTTCCCTTTTTTTCTGTTATATCCTTCTTGACAATATCTTGTACATATGCCCCCAGTTCAAGCTTCACATAAAGATCATGTTTATTCTAAGTCTATTTCCCTGTCGATTAATCACAGACGTCTGATTCAACTCAACTTGATTTCATTGATTATGAAGGATCCATCCACTAACTCTATCTCGTGTAGGCATCATAAGAAACGATTGGGATCCTCATCCGGAGAGAAAGAATAATAGAAGAGCAAAAGGGAGAGAGAGGATAAGAAGAAGAAGAGAGATGGGGTGGGGGGAAGAGAGAGAGAGAGAGAGGATAAGAAGAATAAGAGAGATGGAGTGGGAGAGAGAGAGAGAGAGAGAGAGAGGATAAGAAGAATAAAGAGAGATGGGGTGGGAGAGAGAGAGAGGATAAGAAGAATAAAGAGAGAGTATGGGGGAGAGAGAGAGGTGACAAGCCTAGTGGGGGTGAATAGGAACGCATGAATGACATATGAGGGGAGGGGGAAGAGAGAGAGAGAGGATAAGAAGAATAAGAGAGAGTGGGAGGGAGAGAGAGAGAGAGAGAGAGAGGATAAGAAGAATAAAGAGAGAGTATGGGGGAGAGAGAGAGGTGACAAGCCTAGTGGGGGTGAATAGGAACGCATGAATGACATATAGAGGGGAGGGGGAGAGAGAGAGAGAGAGGATAAGAAGAATAAGAGAGATGGGGTGGGAGAGAGAGAGAGAGAGAGAGAGGATAAGAAGAATAAAGAGAGAGTATGGGGGAGAGAGAGAGGTGACAAGCCTAGTGGGGGTGTGAGGGACGCATGAATGAGGTGAATGACATATAGAGCGAGAGGGAGAGGAAAAAGAACAATAGAAAGAGAGTGAGAGAGAGAGAGAGAGGAGAGGAGATCATGAGATGAATAGGCATAAGAGATCTAGTAAATAAAAAAACGTAAGTACAAAATTTAATAGAAAACAAATAAGGATTAAGTAAATGAGAAATAGGTAAAAGTAAGAACCTATTTTAGTTATAAAGAATTAGAAAAATAAATAAATATGCTCTATATAAGGTGAATAAAAAATAGATAAAAACAAATTACCCTTGTATTAGTAAATAAAAAATAGATAAAAATAAATAGCCCTTGTATTTGGTAAATAAAAATAGATAGAAATAAATAATGTATAGTATTAATACTAATATATTTAAATAATAAATCTTATATTAGGTAAATTAAAAAAAAAAAATAGAAAAAATTATGAGGTAAGTAAAAACGGATAAAAATAAATAACCCTTATATTAGTTGAATAAAAATAGATAAAAATAGATAACCCTTGTATGACGTAAATAAAAATTAGATAAAGATAAATAGCCCATAAACTAGCTAATAAAAAATAGATAGAGATAAATAAACATTATATGATGTAAATGAAAATAGATAAAAATAACTCTTTATTACATAAAAAAGATAAAAAAAAAATGTCTGAGCAAATATGTTCTCTTCACTAGAACTTCACTATTTCAGCTAAAAAGACTTGAGATTAATAAATAATTATCTAATTATTGAATAAATTACAAGACATGAAAATAAATTGATAATGTCAAATTGTTAGAAAAATTAATTTAATAATGAAGATGATATTAAAAGCTCTTAATCATAATAGAAAGCTAACATCGGAAGTCAACGAATCCAAAATGATGATATATATTTAAAATTTAATGAAAATTTAGAAATTGAGGATAGAAAAATGACATCCAAAAACACCATCTCATAAATATTAAAAAATGGTGTGTAAGAATAGAGAATTATGAAAATCTAGACATCATGTATTTGAAATGACATATTATTTTGTTATATCCATCGTAATTTCAAATGATTTAGTTTGAGATGACATAAGTTTATTTAAATAAATAATATTCTATGATTAAAATAAGAAAATTTCTACAACATGTATTGTTTTGTTTTTTTAGGGATGATGTAAGTGGAAAAGCCATATTCATTATAAATACCTAAACAAAATACGACTAAATCATTGATATAATTTTTTTAACTTTGGGGGACATGCATCAATTTCTCTCTTGTAATGTACTCTCTCAACATGAAAAAGAAATTTTTATGTACAATGGAGAAGATTACCTAATTAGGTTATATCAATTTTGATGATCTTGAATGTTTGGGGCCATGAGGACAATGTGGATTTTGATGCTAATTCAATGTTGATCGCTTGAATAATGTGTTTTTGAATAAAAAATAAAAAAATCTATACAATTTTATTTGAAGTGCAAGAATATCACTCTATCATTAGTAAAAGTATCATTAATCAACTATAGTGTACACTTGAATGAAATTAAGGTATAATCAAATAGTGATCAAGATCATTGAACCCTAAAGATGGGTCCATAGACCTTCTTTGACTCATTTATTGACTCAACCCTAGTCTTGGTTATTGATTACAATGAGAAATGAAAATGAAATAAATAAATTATGCAGCTATGGCTTCTCTATCCTTCCACTTCTCCAATCTCTCTCCCTCTACCTTTATATAACTAATTTAGTGGTATACATTATAGAACTTTAGTTTGCATCTATAATTCATTAGAATAATTAGAAAAAAAAATTATACATGAGTTCATCGCTTGAGTCTTCATTGCTTGATTTCTATAGAGGAGAGAGAGTACTTGAATATCCCCAAGCCAACCTCTTAATCTCTAGGAGAAATGAGACTCTTCCTCAAGGGTTATGAACATGGGTTACTCAAGTGGATCATGGTCTCCTATTTATAGGGGGAGAGGAGAGCTTGAGCCCTCTAAATCATTAATTAGTCAGCAAATCATTGACTACTGAATGATTTTATTGCCTCTACACATAAATAACCTCCGCACAAATAAGTGAATGTCTTTATCCATTGAGATTAAACCTAAAAATACAGGCATCCATGAGTTCTTGATATTTATAGGACATATAATATCCATCGAAGGGTACTTGATAACTATAAAATAATAGTTCCATCCATACATCATGCACCGTATATAGGTCCTAATAAATACTTTATTAGGCTAAATATAGTATAAAAAAATTCCTATATTTATTAAGTTCTATATCCAGATGACATTATGAGACTGTCCTCATTTGACTCCTTTAAATTTGAATAGTTGAATTCTCATGCTTTCATGAGTTATGTGGATACAAGGACATTGGTATAAATATATGATAATACATATACAAATTACAAGGAAATGAGCTCTCCACCTCTCTAGGAGCTGAGTGAAACCTATTTCCATGAATTCAAAGGTGATATAAGGATTTAATGAAGGGTCTACGATAATCAACCAGCTTTTTGGGAAGTCAAAGGTGGTGAACTTCCTTACTTTTAGGGACGTTAGACCCACCTTTGTGTGACTCCTTTTAAGGATCTATCCTATGTAAAAGGAGATTATGTCCCTCTTTAAGAGCTCTTTTTAAATACTTTGAGTTCCTATTTGAAAGGAGAAAGGCATCGCCTTTTTAGGGCGCCACCAACTCCTTTTAAAAGAAGGTAATCCCACTTGGGGAGTGGGATTGCCGACACCCCTTGAGGAGGTAATTCCACCTCCTTAAGGGGAAACCCCTACCTCCTTTAAGGAGGTATTTATGAGGCATCAAGGGAGATGCATCTCCACCCTTGGTTGCTTCAAACTATAAAGCCTCCCACATGTAAGCCCCATTTTCTCTTTTCTCACCTTGTTCTCTCTCTCTCTCTCTTCTCTCTCTCTCTCTCTCTCTCTCTCTCTCTCTCTCTCTCTTTCTCTCTCTTCTATCTCTCTCTCTCTCTCTCTCTCTCTCTCTCTCTTTCTCTCTCTTCTATCTCTCTCTCTCTTTCTCTCTTTCTCTCTCTCTCTCTTCTCTCTTTCTCTCTCTCTCTTCTCTCTCTCTCTCTCTCTCTCTCTCTCTAAGCTTCAGGCTACGAGAAGGTAAAAGAGAGGACCGAGACTCAACTTTTGCATTGTGTGGTGTCAAAACTTGTTGGTGGAGACAAAATTGAATGAAGGATCTAGATTGGAGCAAGTCTAGAAAAACATTCGACCTTTACCTAATCCATATACTAAGTGAGGAAAATAAATATTATTACATGAAATCGATTCACAAAAATAAAAATAAAAACCCAAAAATCAAGTTCATTTGATTTATCCAACATTAGAAAATATAAAGGTGAGGGATGGAGTAAAGACTACATGCAACCTCAGCCCCCATTTTGCCCATTAAATGTGAACAATAGAAGAAAAACCATAGGTAAACCTAGTTAATTTTCTTTATCTTCCATTTCTTCATTTTGAGGTCACGTTTTTCTCCATTGCTTCCTTTTTCTATGTGAAACCAAAACTAGAAGAAAATTTGCATATAATTTGTCCATAATAAATAGTTTAACTCTCAAGATATTTGAATAAGCAATTCCATAATTTCCTGAAACTTCAAGCTTGTTCTGTTTTTTTCCCCATTTCAATGAATTCATCAGTGACCTGAATTCAAGTACCTGCAAGAAAATCGATCAGCCTTGAGCCATTCGGCCTTGGGAAAGTGAATCGAGATTAATCTGATGGAAATATGAACTGAAAATGATGAAAATATGAACTTTTAAGCAAATTGTCATGGAAAAGATAAAAATTCAGCAAGTGAATGATAACATGCATCATGATAGATTGATGTAGCTATGTCTATACACATCAAAAGTGATTGTTTCTCATGGACATACAATCTTCCGCGGATAACAACATGGCCTGCAATCAGAACAGAAATGGTCCTTTTCCTGTACTTTACCTAGTCCAGAGTGAAAGTTGTCACAAATCCTGAGCAAAGATGAAAAAGCTGATCTTGAAAAAACGACGAGAAGTAACAGCTGATGATCATGATATCATTATATCATATAACAAACATAGATGAATCCATTTGCAGTGACATGCATGCTCATACTATTTTGCCGCATGATATTCTTTGATCTTCCTTTCATTTCATTCAGATAATCAGATGTTCCAGACGCGGATATGGAAACCCTCAGGAGCTTCCCGTCTTGGAAATTCCCGAAACCTTTCTCCACCGATTGCTCCCCGTCTGTATCTGGATAAGATTTTTAGCCGGCGAATTGAGACAGGAAATGAGGATAAATCTCACCTGTAGCGCGTCAGAAAATAATGGAGGAAAAGAGAAATCTGCACGATCCCCAGCTCCTTCCCCGGACAAAGCCTGTTTCCCCCGCCAAACGTCATGAAGTGACGGTGCGCCTCCAAGCTCTTATCCTGCCATGAAAATGGTAGACAGGAACGCGAGAATCGGTTTAGGGCAACCCAGACGCAGAAAATTATATTCGCTGACCTGCCATCTCCACGGACTAAATTTGTGAAGCTCTGGAGACAGACAAGGATCGCAAAGATGCTCGTCTATTCTGACGAAGATTTTCCACCCTTTCGGAATGAGAAAATCATTGATCACCAGATCCTCCGTGGCTCTCCTCTGAATTCCTGGTTGAAGTGTCAGGAATCTCAAAGTCTCAAGGATCACCTGCAATGATCGCGGTTCAAATTGACCGCTTGTCCTCCATGAAAATAACCGTTGGAGATGACGAGGTCGTACCGCTCGAGTGAAGGTCATCGACTTGTAATCCTCCCAGTCGATCGCCTCGCCCGGTCGCCTTCTTTTCATGATTTCAAAATGCTCCTCCTGTGGAAAATAAACGGATCAATCAGTTTCGAGTGTCGAATACAAAGATCAAGACAGGTAACTTTCTCTGATTTCCCGAAGAACTCTTGGATGATCATCGAGATATTTGAGAGCCAGCGTCGCTGTGGCAGAGACGGCTTCATGACCAGTGAATACGAGGGAAATCAATATATCGGTAATCTGCTCGTCACTGAACTGACGGTCCGCCTTCTGATCAGCATGCAGCAGAGAGTACACCATATCTCTGCTGGCTCCCGAAGGAGATCGCCTCCTTCCTCTCAGAAGCTCTCCAAAGACGCTCTCTAACTTCTTTCTTGCCTACAGATTACGATTGAACGGTGGGTCAAGATGGAAACTTGATGCTGGAATACTGTCGATGAGAGAGAGAGAGAGAGAGAGAGCTTGCCTGCAGTGCACGACGGAAGTTTGTTCCCGGCAGATCGATGGGTGCAGAGAAAACACCGCGGATGAGTTTACGAAACTCTTCCATCAACATATCGCCAGGCGGCCCTGCCTCGATTCCGGCGAGAAGCTTGAGCGATATCCGAAGTGCCATCTGAAAATATCCAAAGAAAGAAACCCGTTCATAATGACAAAACCTCATGGCGCCGTTTCGAAGAACGAGGATGGAGTGAGAAACGATTAACCTCTCTCGTCCTCTCCTGAATATCGACGATCTGGCCGCCCAATCCGCTGAGATAAGACTGCATGAAGGGATCAAAGTTTCGGGAGGAGCTGCTCTCTGATCGCGCAAGGGCCGACGAGCGACATCACAACGCATCGTACGGACTTGTGGTGAGGCCCGCTAGGCCACTGCCCTACCAAGGCTATCGCCTGGCGGGGATATCCGATAACTACGCCCTTGTTTTCGTTCATTAAAATGAACCTGTTTACCTCTGGATCCAAGGAAACAATGGATGGGCTCCCAAGCAGGTGGGTTTTGAACACATTTCCGTACCTGCAGAGATCCGGCGACGGCTTAGCGATAGAAAGAAAAAGAAGAACGATGAGAGAGGGGCCGGGAGAGACCGAAATTTCCGGTTCTTCATAAATTTGTGCGAGTCTCTGAGGAACTCGATTGTCTCCCCGAGCACCGGCCAGCCCATGGTTCCCCCCGGCAGAGCTTTGCCTCTGAACCTGAGCTCGTTCCATCTCACTAGGACGGCGCAGAAGAAGAAAAACCCAACACTCCCGCCAAAGACCAGCTCCAGCTCCGCCATGGCTATCCTCAACAGATTTCTCCCAGATCTAACGCACTAACGCACTCGCCTTGCATATATAGCCGTCGAGAGAGAGAATAGCACGATCGCAAGTATACCTGCGGCTGCTTCTCAGAATCGGCATCTCTGAAAAAATGATGTCTCTGGTAACGATTTCTCCGTCGGCAATTTGAATTAATATGATAGAGGCTGCATCATGATGGAGACGTCTCCACAAGGATGACGATGCCCATTTTTAGAATAGTCTTTAGCTCCCATGAACTGTCTCACTAGCGCAAGAAAAAATGGAGATTCCGAGAAAATTAAGTAAGAAAGGACACTGTTTTCACCCACGAATTAAGTAGATTATTTACCCACAAATTTCTTAAGGACGACATGTTGGATTTATTAAATAACCCCATTTATGTGACTTTATATAAAGATATGGATATAAATACAATATTAATAGTTATTGGGTATAAAAGTTATGGCAATGATTTCCATGAAATCATCAAAATCTAGGCGATTATTGCACAACATTTCTTTCAGATTAAAATCATTTTCCATGTATGAACACTACCCCATCTAGGCGGTCATTTAATTTCCATGTATTGGAGAAGGTTTGACAAACACAAAGGGCATTGAATCTGATGCCATCAAAGAATCCATCAGCATTGATCCCGACATTTGCATAATAAAATTTTTCAGTGAAGCCATTTGATCAGGGTTGCGCGATCATGATTGATCGAGATCGATCGTCAAATGAGCGACGCCTCGATCGATCAAAGGGGTCTGTGCGCCGATCGATCGTCGCCTGATCGTCAATCGATCGAGGTCGACGATCAGTAAGAGAGAGGAGAGAGAGAGAGTGAAAGAGAGAGAGGGAGGGAGGGAGAGAGAGGGAGAGAGTGAAAGAGAGAGAGAGAGAGAGAGAGAGAGAGGGAGAGAGTGAAAGAGAGAGGAGGAGGGAGAGAGAGGGAGAGAGTGAAAGAGAGAGAGAGAGAGGGAGAGAGTGAAAGAGAGAGAGAGAGGGAGGGAGAGAGAGGAGGAGAGTGAGAGAGAGAGAGAGAGAGAGAGAGAGAGAGAGAGAGAGAGAGAGGGAGAGAGTGAGAGGAGAGAGAGAGGAGGGAGAGAGAGAGGGAGAGAGTGAGAGAGAGAGAGAGAGAGAGAGAGAGAGAGAGTGAAAGAGAGAGAGGGAGGGAGGGAGAGAGAGGGAGAGAGTGAAAGAGAGAGAGAGAGAGAGAGAGAGAGAGAGGGAGAGAGGGAGGAGAGAGAGAGAGAGAGGGAGGGAGGGAGAGAGGAGAGAGAGTGAGAGAGAGAGAGAGAGGGAGAGAGAGAGAGGGAGAGAGTGAGAGTGAGAGAGAGAGTGAGAGAGAGAGAGGGAGAGAGAGAGAGTGAAAAGAGAGAGAGATAGAGAGAGAGAGGGAGAGAGAGGGAGAGAGAGTGAAAGAGAGAGAGAGATAGAGAGAGAGAGAGAGAGAGAGAGGAGAGAGAGAGAGAGTGAAAGAGAGAGAGAGAGAGTGAGAGAGAGGGAGAGAGAGGAGAGAGAGAGAGAGAGAGAGAGAGAGAGAGAGAGAGAGAGAAGAGAGAGACAAATTGGTTAACTTTTCACGAAAATCTAATTTTTCGTGAGAGAGAGAAGAGAGATTTAATTTTTGCGAATTAAAAGTTCGACCACTGTGACCCTCATCGATCGATCATCGATCGATCACAAAAGTGAAGATTTTGCTGATCGTCGATCGATCGATCAGTCTGCACGACGATCAGATCGGCTACATGATCATGATCGACGCAACCCTGCATTGATGCACAAGATCTTGTAAAGGACACTTGTTAGAGAGTGATTTAAAGGGAATAATGAATTAAATACTTAGAATTATGTGCACTTAGTGGATGAAGGGGATTCTATAGTTTAGTGTAAGCAAAGACATGCATGTTATTGTTTAAGAATAGTCAAGCATAGCAAAGTTTATAGTCATTAATTTTTCTTCATTTGTCATTGATAGTGAAAGTAAATTCGATCGGCTCATCATCAATCGTGATAAATAATTGATTGATCGATAAGATAGCATGGATCATGACTAGATTGACAATTGCTGGTCAACTAAGACGATTGAGAGGAGGAGATAGGATGGAGCTATCTTATACAAAACAATATGATCAATGATCTAATCGCCAGTAGATTGTCGATCAAGATGAAAATAACTCATAGAACCTCAATCGATGAACAAATAGGCGGAGATTCTATGATATTTGATCTGATCGCATGCATACGATCATGGAGTCCTCATTCCATAGTCATGTATTATTTACTTCATGATGTTGACAATGCATAATGCATCCAAATTCTTATGACCCTCGTTTTGGATTTGCATAGCTGATGCTGAGTATGAAATTCTATTATCGATTTGGGATGATTTTTCGGTCTCCGATTTACTTTGATTTGAGCATGATTTTTAATGACTTCAATTGTTAAAGTTTTTTTGTGAGGGCTTTTTTTAAAGATTTATCAATATTTAAAGGCAAATAAATATTTAAATTATGATATTTCTAAGAATTTATAAAAAATTATTTTTTCCATTTTTTCTGAAAAATTTTAAGTTCCGATCATGGACTTTTATGCACAATATATTTATAATATTATCATATTTTAAATCTATAACATGTTGGGCCAATCCGCGGACCGGCCCATTTCGACGGTTTGCGAGGATAACCCTAATGAGGTGCTATATAAAAGCGAGTTAGACTTTTTTCGCAAGGCCGTCCTTCTCAGTGCGGATCAGTTAGCCGGCGGAGCCTGAAGGTTTGCAGTACCCATCCTCACCCTGAACGTATTCCTCCGCAAGTTCTGTTCGTTTTCATCTTCTTCTCGCTGATCAGTAGAGTGTTTCTTGCACCGAATCAGCGCGAGCTCGTTCGCTTCTCTACTCTTGCTGCGTGAGATTTCGGTGCACGATTTCCTTGTGATCTGTGGCATTTGGAGTACATCTTACTCGTGCATGATTATTCGGTTTCGACTTGATACATATTTGTAGAGATCCGGATCTCAGCTTTATTCCCTAAGGGTCTTTTGTTAGGCATTTATGTTATAAATTCTTTCGCAAAGTTGACGGCGTCCTCTAGGATAAGCTATCCGAGAATGCTGCGTGGAGAACTTGTTGTGTTTGGTTTAACATGGTTTCTCAATTCTCTGACTGTAGTTTGGGGAGGCAGCGCCGGAGATGTCTCACCGGAAGTTTGAGCACCTAGGCATGGTTCTCTCGGGTTTCTCCCGAAGAAGAGATCCTCAGACACAGGGGCAAAGGTATTCAATTGAGTATTATTGCAACACGTGTTTTTGATTCACATATCTATTTGTGTTTTTAATTCACCTATTCTTCAATTGTTGAAAATTTAAGATTGTTTGTTATCTATGAAATCATGCTTGTAACTTTGAAGAATTACTCTGACAATAGCGTGAGAAATAATTCTCTTTCAGCTTTGGGCAAAGTTATGTATCCTACTCCACTTACTACCGGTTCTTCTGTTTATTAAATAATGCTATAATTTTCTTCTTTTGCTCTCAGTGAAGGCCTTCCCAAGGATGATCCTACCAAGCCTCGAAGCTCACAGCCTTCCTCGGCTATAAGGCTGAATGACTCACATTGTTAGAGAAGTCGACAAACCTGGATCCAGTACGTTTTAATTGAATTACTGTTTGCGATTCATGGGAGCAAATTTTCAACGGTTATTGTTTTATCCCATCGTAAGAGCTTCACAAGAAGGAGACTTGCGAGGCTGCTGACCATCATCGAGACTCCTCAGATGGTCATTGTTGGAGTTGTCGGTACATCAAGACTCCCCGCGGTCTCAGAAGCCTGAACACCGTCTGGGCCCACCATCTAAGCGAAGAGGTCAGGAGGAGGTTCTACAGAACTGGTGCAGAGGCCAAGAAGAAGGCTTTCACCAAAATACGCTCTCAAGTATGATTCCCCGAGGGCAAGGAGAGGATATTGAAGCTCAGCTTGAGAAAGATGAAGAAATACGCCACTGTTGTCCGTGTTCTTGCTCACACTCAGGTACATGAACTCGTATATTTTTGCTTCGCGTCTGAATTTTACAAGTAATTTCTTATCTCTCTGAAAATCCCGTGAGATGGAGAGAATGATGGAGGATGTGAGGTTATGAGATGCTTGCATGGAGAGAGTGAAGTTGGGGAGGAGAGAGACTAAATGAAGGGAGTAGAGAGAAGGATATGGCAAGAATGCCTGCAAACCTATCGTATTTCTAACCTCTATAAATTTCCGATCCAGATTAAGAAGATGAAGGGACTGAAGCAGAGAGAAAAGCCCACCTTATGGAGATTCCAGGTCATCGGAGGGACCATTGCCGAGAAAGTTGACTACGCTTACTCTTTCTTCGAGAAGGAGGTGCCTGTAGACTCCATCTTTCAGAAGAGACGAGATGATTGACATTATTGGGGTGACCAGGGGGTAAGGGTTACGAAGGTGTGGTCACTCGCTGAGGGGTAACCAGACTCCCCTCGCAAGACTCACCGTAGAGCTTGCAAGGTAGCTTGTATTGGGAGCTTGGCATCCTGCTAGGGTTTCCTACCACCGTGGCCAGGGCGTTGCAGAATGGGTGCATCACCGCACTGAACTCAACAAGAAGGTTTACAAGGTTGGTAAGACTCAGAAGAATCCCATTTCCTCCTCCACTGCAGTATGACAGGTATTTTCTTTCTCTCTCTAGAAATAATCAACTTTTACAATTTGTGTTTATTTACAGTTCATCAGGCTCTGTCTCTCTTTCTAGATCATAGGTTTTCTCATCTCTTGGGATAGGATTTTGTGGAAGACTATGTCTCTCTCTCTATTTTGGACTCAGAGTTGGAGATCAGAATGGGTTTTCAATCTCTCTCTAGCGAGAATACCAACGGGTTTCCTAAGTCTCTGAATTGTGAGAATGATATATAGAAAAGTTGTAGAAAGATAGAGATGGTTTGTGGGAGACTGTAAATCTCTCTATCACGAGTCTAGAGAGAGCGGGAGACCGAATGGGTTTCAAGCTTTCTCTCTCTAGAGAGAGAGCGACAGGTGCCCGCCTGCTTTCTATTTTTCTCTCTAGAAAGGACTTAAAATTGGAAATAAATGACGTATGCAGGACGGACAAGGAGATCACCCCGATGGGAGGATTCCCCCACTACGGATTGGTGAAGGCGGACTACTTGATGATCAAGGGCTGCTGCGTGGGGCCCCAAGAAGAGAGTGGTCACTCTGCGGCGAGTCTCTCCTGAAGCAGACGTCCCGCTTGCCATGGAGGAGATCAAAGCTCAAGTTCATCGACACTTCATCCAGAGTTCGGGCACGGCCGCTTCCAGACCACCTCCGAGAAGCAGAAGTTCTACGGCCGCCTCAAGGCTTGAGCGAGAAAGTAGGCCTGTTCTTGGTCGCTTTTTTCCTGTTTAATTCTAGAGAGAGAGAGAGAGAGACGCGGACAGGGTTGGGTAATTTTTGCTTTATTTGACTTTCCGTTGATTTTGCAGATGGACTACAAGAGCTTTTATTTATTTATATTTCATCTTTTCCTCATCTCTCTCTCTAAAATTTTAACCACGACGGTTAAATATTCTAGAATTCTTTAAGAAAATGAAACAGAAATCTAATAATAATTAGAATTAGAAATTCATATTTGAATTCTATGCATTTTGGAAAATTTGGTTGATCTTAAATTTAAAAGGTAATAAAAATAAAAATTTTCATTTGAATTGATCATGAAAAATGATTGGTCTCTTCTACGTTATGGGATTTCGAGTAAATGATTGAGTTGGAAAGATCAGAGGCGATCAATCTTAATTCAAGTAATTTGAGAATTAAGTGAATTTAGTTTCTTGATTTTCAGATTATTTTTGTACCATTAGAAAAAAATAAATTT
This sequence comes from Lemna minuta, assembly GCA_024174645.1. Classification (NCBI taxonomy): domain Eukaryota; kingdom Viridiplantae; phylum Streptophyta; class Magnoliopsida; order Alismatales; family Araceae; genus Lemna; species Lemna minuta. The sequence goes on from CM044106.1 coordinate 19,130,118, forward strand.
CCATGGAGTTATTCGAGAGCATCTGTTAAACGCCAGAGGCTTTTTCAGGAGAAATCTGTGAAAGTTACAGAGTTCTTTACACCGTTAGATTCTGCCAATTGCTCATCAATCATATCTCAACAAAAATTTAATTTCCTCTCTACTTTCTCTCTCCTCATCTCTCTCTCCTGCTTATGTACAATTGGCGCTGCGGCATCGGAGGGTGGATCTGAAATCCCTGAACGCACAAATTGAAGAACATCAACCGAGAAAATACCAAACAAGGGTTTATTTTATCTCTCTAGAATCTTAAGGCTTCACGTACCATAAATACTTCTCAATCCATGGACGATTCTCATCACTGCTGAACTTTCCTGAACTCCGAGAGGACAGGGAATATGTTCTCAAATGCGGTGTAAGTTTCCTCTCGCACCTAGCAAAAGGAGCTCATATCTGTCATTGAAAAAACAAGAGAGAGAGAGAGAGAGAGACGGGTTTCTAGAGAGAGAATTACCTTGGCACCAGTGAGGACTATCTTGCCAGAGACGAAGATGAGGAGCACAATTTTTGGCTGTTTCATCCGGTAGATGAGGCCGGGGAATAACTCCGGTTCGTACTGTAAGACAACCCCGAGCATGAAAGAAAAAGTTCCTTCATTTCTTCAAGGAGATTTTGCCCATTTCTCTCTCTCTATCTCTACGTATGTATCAATCTAAAAGTCTACATTCTAAGTCTCCTCTGCTTTTTTTCACAAATCAAAGCCACCCTACTGAGTATGATATGTACACTTTCTCTCTATTTGAATTATTTCCTCCGACTCTTTTCTCTTTCTACTGCTGAGAGAGAGAGAGAGAAGCAGCAGGAAGAGAGGAGAGAGAAAAACTCACACTGGAGAAAGCGCCGTGGGCATAGGCCAGACCTTCCAGCCTGATGGGGAATTTGACATCGCACGATCCCACTATGTTCTGAATCTTGAAGTCCTGCCGAGTGGGGGGCAAACTTAAGATTAAACACTTGGGGAGATAGAGAGGCAGGATAGAAAGAGACAAGAGGGGATTAGAGATAGAGGACAGCAGAGAAAGAGATGAGAGAATAGGGGAAGAGACATAGCACAGGAGAGATAGATAAGAGAAGAGAGAGACCTTGAATTTTTGCAGGAAAAACCCAGCTTCTGAATAATGCGAGCATACTGATAACCGATGTCAAAGAATAAGAAACAAATCAGTGATCAATAAAATACGATTATTAACAAAACATAAAGAACTCAAACTAATACCTTCCGGGCTGCAAGTTTTGATTGTTGTTCGCTCTTTGCGCCCGTGCATACCTGATTAAGTTCATTCCATAACCCATAATTAATTACTTTAAATGCCGAATAAATAATTATTTTTATTTCAGTATATCACAGAAAGTGCTCCAACATGCATGAACGCCGGGAAAAAGCTTTTCAATCATTTCAAAGAGGAAGATTCATTAGTTTGGAGAATTCCCAACTGACCCGTAAAATATTTTCTTAAACAGATTTACCAGGGTAAAGTTTCAATTTGGAAAGTTTGACATCCTAGGTTTAGAGAGGCTATCTGAATCCGGTAAAGAGAGTGGGAGAGAGAATTACCATTTTTCCAGATGCGAATATTAGAGCGGTTGTTTTTGGTTCTCGAATCCGCATTATAACCGCAGCAAAACGCTGTGATGCACAAACCAATGAATTCAGGATTTCTAAGAGAAAAAGAGAAATATTGATTTTATTCTTCTAATCATACAGTTCTATGAAAAACGCGAGAAACAAACAGATTGACATTCAAATTCAAATTTATCCACCTTGGGATTATACTCAGCATTCCGAGCTTGAAGAGCAATGGCCTTTAGATCTAGCTTGCAATCCAAGTTGACAGTCGAAACAATATTCCTTCACCCCAAAAAATTTTTACACAAACATCTTCAGAAACAATTTCTCGCCACCACAATTACTTGAAGTTCGCACTTGATCGCATGCATTAATGTTAATTAATGATTGACGCGTGAAAAACCGCTTACTGGAGAGTAGGTATAATGCCAGATGGGTGCTTGGAAAGATCAACTGGCTCGCTGCTTCCATCCATCTGATCGGCCATATAATCTGGAAGCTTTTAATCACTTCTGTCGGGTTTCCTTGGGCTAGAAACTAGTGAAATTCCAGGCGAATGATTTTAGAAAAAAAAACTAATTCGGAATGAGCCGAAAAGAGATTTCTCAAGAAACTACTCAACCTGATGCTTCCACTCTCTTTTGTCAGATTTCCTTCGGCTCGTACCTTGTGAAATTCCAGCCGAATGATTTGAGGAGACAAAAAACTAATTTTAAATAAATCCAAGAGAGATTCCTCAAGAACTAAATTCTTTCGTTCTTCAATATTTACTTTTAAGTTCAAAGATCCTGCTTCCGAAACCGAAACCCTAGACCAATACCGACCTATTATCGGAAAATCCAGAGAAGGTATAAAAATCTAGGGTTTCGGGAGCATCAGATCGTTACTCCGAAGAGAGAGAGAGAGAGATCTGAGCAAGAAAGTGACGTGGAAGGTCGATCTACGGCTGCAGATTTGAAATAGGAGGAGATTTATAGAGATCCGGGGAGCGATCGAAGGCAAAATATAGGGAGCGAAGAGAGAGAAATAGAGAAAGAGGAGAGAGAAAGAGGCCGTCGAGAATCAGCTTTCTAGGGTTGGGTTTTTGTACGGGGTGGAGAGTTTATATAGTTGAAGACCGGGGAAGCGGGTTTCTAGGTTCTCTTCGACCGGCAGCTGCCGGTTTCAAGAAACTTCGTGATTATAATAACCACTCATTAATGGATCGGATCCATTGGATTAGATGGTTATGCCGAATAGATCTATTGATCGTGGCCCTACAAATGAAGAGAGTGGATGAGTTGTGGCCAATGAGAGAGCAGGGTTTGGTGATCCCAGATTGATCTACGGCTACAAACGTTGAAATTGAATCGTGATCAGGATCATCGGATTGACGATTGGATCTGATGCTACGGACCTCGACAATGGGATCTTGATTGTGATTGAATCATCTTCATGGATGCAGCCATTGCCGTCGCCGCCATGGACACAACCCATGCTATGGCTGCCATGGCCGCCGCCAAGGATGCCACTGCGATCAAACCTGTTTTAGCGTTTGATTAAAATCATCCACCTGATCAGTGATCGACAGTTTGATCAACTAATCATACTTCTATTGAATCAACTAACCTCTTTTCCGTTCAATTTAGGCCAAAGATCATTAGAATATTGACCTTTCAGGAACACGCACACATGTCTTGCACTTTCTTTGTGCAGTCGCCGTACAAGACCGACATGTTAATAATAGGTGCCCGAATTGAAACACCATGCATTTATCTTAATTTCCACCTCACTTCATTCTAAAATGATGAGATATTTGGAAAACTTTCAATGAAGTGAGATATTGGCGTAATCAAACTTTAAAGACAATAAGCTCACACAAAAGACAATGATACTGAAAATATCAAGTGAAGTTCAATAAGACAACCAGTATGGATATCATGATGTCGTTCTTGTATGTGGTCCCCTTTGCATGACAAGAGAATGTAATGTTGTTTGAATTTTCAACCTTAGGAATAACTTCCTATATTATTTTTTGAATCATTAGAAGAATAAGAAACTTTAATTACCTCTATGAGATTTTCTAAAGTATGGGATGCGGTGAAGGATGAAATCCTTAAATGGTTAAACGCCGACATTATTTATCCCATCTTCGATAGTCCATGGGTTAGTCCGATGCATGTAGTCCCTAAGAAGGCGGAGATCACCGTGACCACGAATGACAAGGGCGAAGAAATTCAAACGCATCTTCCGATGAAATGGAGAGTATGTATTGATTATTGGAAGTTGAACGTGGCAACGAAAAATGATCATTTCCCCTTACATTTCATTGACCAAATCCTTGATAAGCTTTCTGGTCAAGGATACTATTTCTTCCTCGACGGATATTCCGGGTATAATCAGATGGCGATTCACCCCAATGATCAGGAGAAGACCACGTTTACATGTCCTTTTGGCACTTATGCGTTCCAACGCATGCCATTCGGATTATGTGATGCTCCTGCCACTTTTCAAAGGTACATGATGGCCATTTTCTTTGACTTTATAGGAGAGAATTTTGAGGTCTTCATGGATGACTTTTTAGTTTTCGGGCCAAACTTTGATACTAGTTGAGAATACTTAACGCAAATCCTCGACATTTGTGTTAAGAAATGCTTAGTGCTCAGTTGTGAGAAGTCCCACTTCATGGTTAAAGAAGGCATAGTGCTTGGGCATCTAGTCTCAAGCAAAGGATTAGAAGTGGATAAGGCAAAAGTCGAGGTGATACAAGACCTCGCACTCCCAAAGTCGATAAGAGAACTACGAAGTTTCCTTTTGCACGTCGGCTTCTACTGGCGATTTATTAGAGACTTTGCTAAAGTCTTAAAACCATTGACTTCTCTCTTGTGCAAGGATAAAGATTTCATCATTGAGGAAGAGGAAAAGCAAGCCTTCCTGCAGCTGAAGCAATCTTTAGTGGAAGCACCTATTCTACAAAGTCCTAATTGGGACTTACCTTTTAAGATCATGTGCGATGCTTCAGATTATGCGGTAGGGGCAGTTTTGGGACAACATATCAACAAGAAGCCGACTGTCATTTGTTATGCGAGCAAGACGTTAGTTGATTCCCAACTCCATTACAGGACTACTAAAAAGGAGTTGTTGGCGGTCATCTTTGCTCTTGAGAAGTTTAGACCTTATGTCTTGGGCAACAAGATCATTGTGTACACCAATCATGTCGCTTTAAAGTACTTGCTCTCCAAGAAAGAGGCTAAACCGCGATTGATTCGATAGGTTCTCTTTCTTCAAGAATTCGATTTGGAAATTAAGGACAAGAAGGAAAGTGATAACTCAGTGGCTGATTATCTTTCTCGACTCCAGAACACTTCTTCTGGAGAAATTAGTGACACATTTCTCGACAAACAACTTGTTGTTATGACTAAGGTACCTTGATTTGCGCGTATAGTGAATTACTTAGTTACAAAATCAGTCCCCGAGTATTCGAACACTGACCAAAAGAGAAAATTCTTCAATGATATTTGATATTATTTTTTGGAAGAACCCCAATTGTTCCACTTAGGGGATGATCAAATTATTCGGTGACGTGTTCCGGAGGAGGAGCAAGTTCATATATTAGCAGTGTGTTACTCATCCTTATGTGGAGGGCATTTTGCGTTGAGAAAAACTGGAGCTAAGGTGCTGAAAAGTGGCTTCTATTGGCCAACTCTATTCAAGGATGCTATCAAATATTACAATGAATGTCTTAAGTGTCAATCTGCATTAAACATCTGAAAGCGAGATGAAATGCCCTTGCAAGCCATCCATGAGGTAGAGATTTTTTATGTTTGGGGTATAGACTTTATGTGACCATTTCTACCATCTGAGGGAAAATATTATATTCTTGTAGCAGTGGACTATGTGTCTAAATGGGTCGAGGCAATACTAACGAGGACAAATGATCGTCGAGTGGTTAACAAGTTCATTGTTAGAAACATATTTTCTCGATTCGGTTGTCCTTGGGCGATCATTAGTGATGGTGGATCTCATTTTAGTAACTCCCATTTCCGAGCTTTACTTAGAAAATATGAAGTTCACCATCGAGTGATGACCCCGTATCATCCCCAAGCAAATGGGCAAGTAGAAGTGATGTAGGACAGGGTGTGAAGTGCGTGTCAATCCGGGGAATGTGTCAGTTGGCCCGGTCCGATAGGAGTGTAGGGTCCTAAGACTCTAGGTTGACCTCCTAACCTAAGTACATGCATGCGTGCCAAGATGCAATACCAACTCCGAATGACCCGGGGAAACACTCGATGATGGTAAGTTTGAGTCCCTCTCAATCCACATCCGAAAGACGGCGAAACAGTCATCGTGAAGTAGCTTGAGGTGGCCAAACACGACGAAACACTCACGAACAGTGACGGGTTTGACGCAGCGTCAGAAATCACGATCCTATACTTTGTTCTATCTTGTCTACGTTCACTTGAAGGCAGTGGAAGCAAGTTGAGAAAACCCTTCAAAAGATAATTAAACTTAAATACAGGAGGGTATGGAGCTAACCTTTGGGGCGGCGTAGCCCGGCGTGTCGTGACGAAGCAGAGACTCGACGTGGGTAGAGGCGTCCGGTGAAGAGTGATGCACAATATCGTAGGTCGGACCTGTCCAGTTGCTAATGGAATCACTAACGAGACTAAATCGTATGGTCGTTGATTACACAAAATTTAGTGTAAAAAAAAAGTCCTAAACTTACCAATTTATGATTAATCAATTTAATTGATTAGTATAATGGTAATTAAGGGTCGAATCCACGGAGAATTAGGGAAAATTGAGATATATCTTTGAAATTTGGTCAAATCGGACGATGAATTGAGATCAGAAATTGGGCATTTTAGTATACTAATAAAGATAACTCGATTGTGAATCCACGGAATCAAAAATCGAGTGATTTGGATTAGAATTCGCTGAGTAATCGAAGTTTGAAGTTAGATGAAAATTCGTATCGCGAAAATGATTAAAAACCGAAATTAAAATAAAATTAAACTTAATCTACGATTCAAAATGTAAAATTAACACTAAATGATGAAAGATTAAGATGAAGACACGCAATCTAACCCAAATTAGTCTTCAAAATGATCCAATTAATCACCGTATGCAAGGCTTTTCATTCTGAATTTTTCGAAGATGAAAGTGGCATTGAAGACTTGATTTCTTTTAATTATTTCGATCAAAGTTTGAAATTAAACATCCAATGGAAGCGAAAATGAGTTGCGAACACAATGAAAAAGATGGCACGCGAAATGATGGAGTAAACACTTCGAATTTGAAGAATGATCGCGAACCCTTTCTTCCGCCGCGAAGAACGCCTTTTAAAGAAATGAAAATGAATTTTGGCCATTGGATGAAGAGTCCATCGCGATGGACGATCACGATTAGACGTCGTTTGATCGAATCGTCGTCTTCAATGTTGATCGTACGATCGCTGATCGAGGGCTGAGATATGTTGATGAAGAGATGCTTCGATTTGATTTGTTCGTTGGATTTTAATCCAACGATCATGATTTGATCAGCGGTTCATCGGATGAGTGAATGTGGACCGTTATAACAATCTTGATGGACGACTTGGATTGCGTCACTTAAACGTCCTTTTAGCCACGTGCATTGATCGCAGATCGGGTGGACCTTGTGTCCACCGCATCGACGCCACACGTTCATCGCGATCTCCATCTAACGCATATCATCGTGCCACGTCGCCTAAAATCAAGGAAATCAACGGGACTTTAGTCCCACACGGAAGAAATGAAGGGGAATACTCGGGTATATAATGTGTATGATATATAGCGGTTAATAAAATGTCTTCCGATAATCAGAAGACCTATATATATTATATACACTATATATATGGTAAATATAAATATGCATGTACGTGTCACTTCCGCGCCATGTAGGCGCTCGCGCGTGTCCACGTGGCACTGCCACGTGGCCCCGAGTGCCACGTCGCATCCACGTATACACTCGCGAAAACTAACCCCTTTTTGAAATTTTTTTAATTAATTTAAATATCTAAAAATCGAAAATAAACTTAATTAATATCAAAAAAATTCCAGAAAATTCTATAAAATTGGAAAAATCATAACTTTCAAAATACAACTCCAAATTAATTCAAATTTATTTTGTTGGATCAGAAATTGAATAATCTATCATTATAAAAAGTCAAATTATTAAAATAATAAGAGAATAAATTATAATTAATTTAATACATTCATGTACTTTATAAAATAACTTTATAAAAATATATAAATGTTAATAAAGATATTTTCTCTTATATTTTCATCGTTAAAACATGTTTATGATCTCAATTATAATTAGGATTAAAGATTATAATGTTTAATTATTTATAATAATCCATAAATTAATGTATTTTAAGATCATAACATAAATTAATACAAAATGATAGAAATATGCTTAAAATATGATAACATGCATGTATTTGGGATAATTAATGCCTTTAATTGCATTAATAATCATGTAATTAATGTAAAAATAACATGTTATGAATCACCGCCGGTAGGCTTGGTGCAATCAGCGTGGTCGTGGGCCACTGGATGTGCCGTGGGGCCCTCTATGGCGCGCGGGAAAGGGTGCAAGTGGCTGGACCCTGGAGCGGCTGAGGCCACACTGCTGAATTGCAGACGCCTGTCTTCCTCTCTCTCCTTTCCCTTCTTGATTATCTTCTTCTTCTTCTTTGATAGCTCAGCAGCAGTCGATGAGGGACGGTGGAGAACGTGGGCCGACTTCGGGCGATCGTGCGGACAGTGGAGTGAGGGAGATCGACTACCAAGGTGACACGTGCGAGAGGCAACTGAGACGACTATGACGTTCAAACTGGGAAGAGAGAGAGAGAGAGAGAGAGAGAGAGAGAGAGAGAGAGAGAGAGAGAGAGAGAGAGAGAGAGAGAGAGAGAGAGAGAGAAGCAGGCCAGCTGGGGTGAGTTGTGGTGTGTCAGCGGCGATCGTCCCGTCTTTCCTTCGCGTCCCCTCTCATTGACCAGCGGCGTCTTCTCGCAGTTTCTTTCCACTTTTCACGGTTTCATCACAAGGGTCTTCACGCTGGGTCGTCAACTCCAGGTGAGGCGAGATTCCCCTTCGTCTAGGTCGGGAGAGCGTTTATCTTCGTCGATGGATTAGCACCTCCACAATCGGCATCTCCATACCGTGGACGAAAGAGAGACGGGAAGGAGATGAAAGGAGGGTGAAACTGATAACATGCTAATTATTCATGTTAATATATGATTATTGATGCATATTTAAACATAAAAGCTTTCATTCCTATGCATGCTATCATATTTATGAGTATTTATCTATCATTCTATGAAAAAGTCATTATAATATCAAAATATTTTAAATGAGGGTTAATTTTGATGAATTAAAGATAAATAATTTTATAACCTATCTTTTCTTGAGATTATAAATGGTTTTTAAAGTTAATTAATGAGAGTAATCATTTTATAAACATTTACTTAATTTTCTAAAGTTAAAATCTTAAAGAAGTAAATGTATTTTTGAAAAATAAATTAAAACTGTTGTTATTTATTAATTTTGACTTTTTAGAATGATAGATAATTAAATTTCTGACCAAATAAAAGAAATTTTGATTAATTTGGAGTTATATTTTGAAAGTTATGAATTTTCTAATTTTTAGGGATTTTTCTAAAATTTTTCTGAAATTTTCTGAATTTTTAATGAATTTATAAGGAATTTCCGGAATTAAAAATTGATTTTTCTAATTAAATATCAATTTTTCAGAATATTTTAAGCGCACAGGTGACGTGGCGCAATCAGAGCCGTCCGATCGATCGCGATCAACGATCGCGATAAGGAGGCAACGTGGCAGCATGGTTGACGTCCTATTGCGCGTGCAATATCAGCCGTCGATCTTCACTTAAAATCGATGCACACGTGGCTTAATCGGGGTTCACCAGATCGCGTCTAATTCACACCGTTGGTCTCAAGAGTTATAACGGTTGAGATTAAACGCACGGAAAATGCATCAGGAGCATTGGATCGCGATCCAACGGCGACAGTTTCGATGCGATTTATAACGCGCATCGACGTGGCTTCATCTTGAGCGTCCATTCACGATCGAACATCCACGACTTAACGGTAACAATTCGCGATGGACTGTTTCATCATAGCCGTTAATCAATTTGATCAGACGGTTACGCCCAAAATCCCTATAAATTAAGATGTTCTTCTGATTTTTAAAACATTCGAGAGCAATTCAATCTAATTGAACTGTTTAGACACCAAATCTTTTGAATCTCTTGATCCCAATCGCTTCTAGACTCAATTCCGCGTCCACAGAGTGCTTAAGATTAAGATTTGGGCGAAAGACGAGGAAGAAATCAACGCTTGAACTCCACGAATCACGATTTTCAGATTCTGATGAAAAGCCTTGATTCTAGCGATTAATTGGGTTAATCCAATTGCAATTGTGGGTTAGTGGAAGCGGTTTTGCCTAATCTTTTGTCTATTAGTGTTTAATTTTCGTTTAGTTCAGGAAATTAGATTAATTTCAAGTTGATTTTTGGTTAATTCGCGATTTACGATTTCGAAAATTATCCCTCACTTCAATCTTCAATTTCTGTGCTAAATCAAAGTCAAATTTGATAATTTTTGATTCAGTGGAATCGTGTTGAAGTTCTCTTTCATAATCTACCTTTTCCCCAATTTCTATCATTGATTCATCGTCCAATTTGATCAAATTCAAAGAGATCATCAGAAATTTCCCTAATTCCCTATGGATTCGACCCATATTTACCATTATACCCCTCAATTCGAGATATTTTCATAAAATTGGTAAGTTTGGAATTATTTTTGACACGAGACCATGTGAAATTGACAAGCTTGCGGTCCTGATTCATTAGAAACCGGTCGAAAGAAATGTTGTTCGCTACTATCTTCGGTGTGACTTCGGGCGTCAGTCGCTCCTTACTTCTCTACTCGATACTGATAACATGCATTTATAACTTGAATTCTTATCTTAATTAACTCATATTCATGCTTATTTTATGTGAATATGATGCATGTTATCATACTTTTTAGGAATTTTCTCTATTGGCATGTCATTTCACTAAAGTTGATATCTATGCATAAATTAGAGATAATTTCATGTTTAATAGATGATTAATCTTTTGTTTAAATTAATAGAAGTTAATCTCTGTTATTGAATGAGTTTTTGACTTTAGTAAATGTTTGGAAGGATGATTTTTATGATGAATTTATGATTTAAAATGTTTAATGAGAAATGATTTAAGTAAATTTTAATTCATCTTGATTTCTTCTTTCAAAATATATTTTAAATGATATGATATTAAAAAGAAAAGAATTTTTGATCCAATGGAGAAAATTTGGATTAAAAAGGAGTTGTATATTTTAAGATATGAATTTTAGAAGTTTTAGCCTTTTTCTGATTTTTTATTTGAGTTTTAAATTGAATTGTTATTTAATAAAACCACAAAAAGGGGGTATTTACCTGTAGGTGCTGACGTGGTGAGCGGGGAAGCCAGCGAGCCGACACGTGGCACGCGCGACCACCGCGCGGATGCGACGCGGCTCTGAGGCCACGTGGCAGGGCCGCGGGTGGCCCACGCGGGGCGCAGGAGGCGCAAGGCGCCGCCACGTGGCGGAAGGGCCACGCGGCAACGTAGGGCACGTGGGCGCTCGTGTGGGGGCGCCACGTGGCAGGTGGGTTTGCATATGGAGGGCCCACGGGTATAGTGGGCCCTGGTAAGATTTTGGGGGCGGTAAGGCAAATACGTTACCGCGCCCCTATATTTAAGCACGGTGAATTCCAAAATTTTCTTTGTGTGGGACATAGTCCCACACGGTCCTTACCGTTGCAGGTGACGTGGACGCACGGCGGCAATTGGATTCCGTCAGAAAGGTGGAGATCGCGTGGACCCGAGTCCACGCGATCATTAAAGCAAGACACGTGTCAGTCAAGAAGTACGTCAGCCCAATGATTGGGCACACGTTTTGTTGTGACTGACACGTCTAAAACCGAGATGTGTCAGTCAAGAAGGGCGGCGGCCAATGAAAAAAAAGGAGGGATTTTATCCCGCCTAATAAGGCAAAACGCATTTAATTCTCTCTTTTTCAGCAGCGGGGGTCGAGACGATGTGGACCAATGGAAAAAAAAGACGGCTTTTTTTCCCCCCTAACAAGACAAATGCATTTAATTCTCTCTTTTTTAGGAGCGGGGGTCGAGATGACGTGGACCAATGGAATAAAAGACGGCCTTTTTCCCCGCCTAATAAGACAAAATCTATAGCAGAGATTCCTTGCGACGCATTAAATGCGCCGCAATTTAAGCCAATAGAAATCCTGACAGCCGCTGCACTGCATTAAATGAAACCGCGTGCATTAAATGCAACGCGGTTTCAACTCTCTACGTGGCCGCTCTTGATTCGCTGAAAGCGAATTTGATGACGTGCCACGTCATTGATTGATACCTGTATTTAATGTTTGATTTTTTTTATACAGGTCGTTGGATGCGGCGTGGACGGTCGTGATCCTTCGCGATCAGAAGCATCGCGTGGACACGTCGGGAATGTCCGATCTCCATCAGACGGTCGTGATCTTCATCGCGAGCTGCTCAACATCGAAAGGTGCAGACAAGTCGTGGAAGAACTCCACGATCGCGGTCCGATCGAGCCGCGATTGCGGCGCGATCGGACCGCGATCTCACATCTTTCATCGCAGAATCACTCCAACTGGATCCGACGGCGTCCGACCGAGATCCAGGACCACGATCGACGCCCGATCGTTGCCTGATCGTGGCATGATCGTGGCCCGATCGTGCCACGATCGGGGCTCTTTTTGAAGCAAAATTCAAGCCGATTCATCCCGGATTTGAAGCCACAATGCCGCTCAGTGCAAACCGCTCCCACGACGCCTTGATTCTGCCCCCACGAACGCGTCAATTGCCCATGATCTTCGGGCCAATTCTCCCTTTAAAAAGCCATGTATTTCTTTTTGTTCTTCAACCTTTTCATCGATTCGTGAAGGAATTAAGCAAATTTCGAGGAAGATCTTTAGTTCATCGTGATCCCCTGCGTTTAGACTCAATTCGAAGGGATTGGAGCAGGATTGATCACGAATTCCTCCTTGATTTCATCGAATTTTTCTCCTTGAATTCGAAAATCCGTGAGAAAGGATCCGAGCAAATTCACTCCAATTCGCGCAAATTGGAGCTTAATTCTCGCGGAAATCGGGTTAGTAGTGAGATTCGATCGATTATTGAGAGGTAATTTGAGTTTTTATTAGATTTAGAAGTTTAATTTTGCAAATTAGTTCATAGTGTTCTTCATTTTCCCCAATTTTAGGTCCAAAAAGTTGCTGATTTTGAAAATAAGATATCTCTCTATCACTTTATTTTGGTTTAAAATTCCAAATCACTTTATTTTGGTTTCATTGGATTCCTCTTTTCATCAGCTTTCCGTGGATATCAAATTCATCAAATTCTGACTTTATTTGATCCTCCAATTTGACGTTTGACCAAGGAATGTTCATCTTTCATCAGAAGTCAAATGTTGACTTTCGGGGTCAATTACTTTTGATTTACAAATCAGAATTTGATAATTTTGGTCTTATTGGATTCCTCTGGTTCTTAGCTCTCCATTGACATAGAAATTACAAGATTTGGATTTCATTTGGGCATTCAATTTGAAGATTTCCTCTGAGGTATTAATTTCGGGGATTTTCTCATCATTGATTTTCAATAATTCATAATAAATCCATTTCTTATCCAAAAATTACGAAATATATATCAAGAAATTCCATTTTCTCTCTAGTTTCGAAATATCTAATTTTCGTAATCTTTGGACTCTTTTTGATTCTATGATTTTTCAGAACATCTACTGTTGGTCAAAGTCAATGCTTTGACTTTGACTTTTGACTTTTCTCTGTCAAATCCGAGATTTCAATTCTTAAAAATTCTTATTTACCTTATTTATATCATTTCCATTCCTCACATCTTATTTTCTCTTATTTAATACTCCTTTTAAACCTAAGTTTGACCAAGTCAACTCTGCGATTAAAGTCAACCCTGCTCTCTGTGTATCGACCCGATACTTACCCAATAGTTGATTATTATATCTTGTCTTTGTGAGTTTGGTTTATAAATTTTGTTTGACCATCGTCTTTGTGTTTTAACGACGCACGAGAATGACACGTCAGATACCGACGTCAATCTCCTCCTCTCTCTCGCCTCCTTCTCCTGGGCTTCTAACAGATAACTAAAAAAAACTACGATGACTTCTTCAAATGGTGCGAAAATGTTCTAGGGTTGAGGGGAGGTCCTACCCTCCCTTATATAGGGCCCACAAGTGGGCTAAGGGAAGGTGGACCCACTTGAGGCCCTCTCCCTTTAGGGTTTTAAGTTGGCCTCTAGAGTAGAGACCCAAATAAACCCTAAAAAGGGAAGAAGAAAAGGACATAAACATAAACACACACACATATTATTGGGTCCTCTAACACACAAATGCGAGGCACAATAATCCAAGGAAAGAAAAGAATCACCAAGGAAGATAGGGTGAGCGTGAGCTCATCATCGTCACAAAGGTAGATGTCGTCCCGATGGCTAGGCCGTGTACCGAAAGCCGGGCTCCTTCATCTTCGTGCGTTGATTGGGCTGGACTCAGACTGCTGGTGTCTCCTGAGCTGATGGAGACGGGTCTCGCTTGCCATCAAGAAGTCAACAATAGAGAAGGCAAGAACATCTTGAAGAAAATAATTCAAACGGATCGAAGAGATTGGGCATCAAAACTACCATATGCTCTATGGGCCTACCGCATCACATTCAAGACACCCATTGGGATGTCTTTATTTAGGCTCATATATGGCAAACCTTGCCATTTCCCCATTGAATTAGAACATAGGTAGGGTTGGGTGGTCCTGGTCATGGTCCGGGTTTTGGCACACCATTCGGTCCGAATGTGAATTCGGTCTCGGTCTTGGTCTCGGTCCACCTCGGTCACGGTTCGGTTTGGTCTTAACTTTGGTCTCTCTTGACCATAGATATGTGTATTTGAAAAGAGATAAATATATGAACGTGTATTAATAAACAACAAGTTCAAGACAGAGGAAGAGAAGCCCCTCCACTGACTGTTTCATTTTTTTAGAGAGGAAAAAATAGTTTAAATATATATAGATAGAGACATATATCTCTCCATACCAAAAGAATTTTCCTTTGAATAAATATTTTATCCATCTGTCTAAAATAGAATTCTAAGAAATGGCTAAAATATCAATATATGTGAATTACTGAAAAATACCTGCCATTCTCGACCTTATGCTCCTACTTATTTAAAATGTAGAAAGAATGAATAATTAATCAAATCAATTTCTCCATATCGGACGATTACTGGACGAAGATGGGTGCGGTAATGGACAACTGATTCCAAGATGACAGTAATCATGGATATTTTCAAGAAAACCTATAATCTGCGAATGCGTTTCGGAACCTCCTCTCCACTCAAGCTCGCTCCTCTTCCGTCCCCCGGCTCCGCCATCTCCTCCACCCTTTGGATATCTGTTCGGATACTGGTATCCGAACAGTCAATGCCCAAGCCCCCTCAATTTCTCTTTCGGAGTCTGCCATTAAAAAATAGGCCTAAAAATAGCCTGTTGACCCGCAAACAGCGACGTGCTTACTCCACGATGACGATGACTTCAGACGCAATATGTGTGAAGAAAGAAGAGAGAGTGAAAGAGATGAACCATCCCTGTGTCTGACTCTTGACGAGACTAATTCGTATGGTCGTTGAATACACACAATATAGTGTCAAAACAAAGTCCAAACTTACCAATTTGATGAAAATATCTCGAATTGAGGGGTATAATGGTAAAAAAGGGTCGAATCCACATGGAAATAAGGAAATTTATGATGATGTCTTCGAATTTGATCAAATCGGACGATGAATTGATGATAGAAATAGGGGAAAATAATAAATTATGAAAGAGAACTTGAAATCGTTTCCACGGAATCAAAAATCATCGAATTTGACTTTGATTTCGCAGAGAAATTGAAGATCGAAGTGGGGAGAATTTTCTGAAATCGTAAATCACGAATTAAACAAAAATTAAATGAAATTAAACTTCAATTCCTAATCTAAATTAAAATTAAACATGAATGGATGATAGATTAGCAAAAACCGCTTCCATTAACCCCAAATTGTGATTGGATTAGCTCGATTAATCGTGGATAATCGAAAATCCGAAGAAATCACGAGGTGGAGATTCAAGCGTCAATTTCTCCCTCTCTACTCAACCAAATCTCGATCTCAAAGCCTCCGTGGATGCAAAAATGTGTGTAGAAGAAGATGGGATCGAGAGATTGAAGAGTATTGGTGTCTAAACAGATCAATTGGATTGATTTGCTCTTGAATGCTTTAGAAATTGGAAGAACATCTCTATTTATACTGATTTTGGGCATAATCGTCCGATCGTTTTGATTAAGGGCTCTGATGAAACGATCCATTGTGAACCGCTTCAATCATATTGCAGTCGTCCGATCCTTGATGAAGCACTCGAATGAAGCGTGTCGGGATGCGTTATAAAACACATCAGCTCTCCGCTGTTGGTGATGTGATATGAGGTCGATAACTTTCCGAAATTTTGATCAAAACATCAAATGCAGCGGAAAAACATTGAATCGGACATTCAAAATACCGAGCCACCAAGAACAGATGATCATATCATCTAGTATGTATGAGAAAACATACTTACATGGATTCCTTGAAGGAGTTCTTGAAGCTATTCAAGTGTCTAGCCTCTAGCGGTATCCACACGGTCTCCGGATGGTTGGATCTCCTCTTCAAAGCTCTTCACCAAGAGAGAAAGAGAAGAAAGGAGAGAATTCCTACAAGGCTTGTATGGGCACCTCCAGTTGTGGTCGTTCTCCCCCTATTTATAGACATTTGGAATGAGGTTTTTTCATAAAAACCCTCATAATTATGTCTATATCCACCAACATCCATAAACCTTATGTGTGTGACCCTCTAGGTCCATGTTTCTCACTAGTTAATAACTCTATAGACCAAATAACACCTTATTGGTCAACCTTAATTAATTATCCACATCCACATATAGATTAATTAATCAAGGATCGATTTAACCCAATCGATAGGTTGAGTTGCCAGCCCATTGGGTGCCAAGGTACACCACGTACTCTAGGAGATATGGAGTATGTAAGAACTCACTTATGGAACCTTCCCGTCATTGATTACTATGTATGTATAATTCTTCATCCACATTAGACTCATGAATGACTTAGGGTATGGTCAACTGTCAAACCCTAATCGGTCACTCAAGTTAGTACTGATGCGTGTAGAAATCATCGAGAACTCCTTCTTCGATATTTCTACTACCTTGGCCAAGGATTTCATCGCATCTCATTCCTTTGAGTCAATCTCCTCAAATACCGAGGGTGGATGATCCCATCTTGACCACATAATCATCTTCGTGGACTTCATGTCGTATCCAATATATGACATTTTAGATATCCCGTGGCTAGGGATTCGTAAGTCATAATCAAAACACGATCATCCATCCACAAGATGTCTTTGGTGTCTCAATTCAAAGGACCACATACACAATCATGACATGAATCAACCTGATTGACGAGTTAGGTATAATACCGTTTAGGGATTCATAAGGATCAATTCGAGTGAACTCTTTCTCCAAAAGAGCACCCACTATCTATCCTTAGTGTCTCCACACCGATGGCTATAGGATCGGCCATACTCATCATATGAGTTGGATTAGATAGTGCTATTCTTTCCGGATAATTCGATGTCCTTCTCGAGTATCCCACGAATAGGAATATTTAGAACATATGTTTAAAGACTAGTGATCACTATATTATGATCTCATCATAATTCACATAGTCATTGCACATGCTCATGGACTTCATTGCAAACATCACACAAGAATGACAATGAATGAATTTTATTTCAACGAACATAAACAAGATACATGAAAGTGTGATTGGCTTATAGGCCACATAATATCCATCAGTTGGATCGCGATCCGACGCTCTGGATGCCATCCCGCGCGTTAAATCACAGCCGTTATAACTCCTCATTTATGCCACATGCGTTTGATGGATCCGGTGGACCGTGAGTCCACACGATCCACGCCTGACTATCGTCAACTCATTTTATCCAGCGCTCCTCCTTCGGCCATGTGTCATGCACACTTAAACTCCGTGTGGAACTTAGTCCCACACATGAAAAATTAAACGATATCGGCGGGTATATAAGATGCGACATTTAGAAGGGTTAGCTTAAATTCCGACTACAGAATGTTTATATGTACTATAACCCTAATATTACGAGTAAATATAAATATGCATGCCACGTGTCACCTCCGCGCCACGCAGGCGCTCGCGTGGGTCCGCGTGGCTCTACCACGTGGCCTTGCGTGCCACGTCGCATCCAGGTGGGTCCTGTGCGAAAATAACCCCCCTTTTTATTCTTTTTTTAATTGTTTTAATCACTTAAAAATCAAAAATAAATTCAGAAAAATCTAGAAAAATCCCTAAAAATAGGAAAATTCATAAATTTTAAAATATAACTTCACATTAATCCAAATTTCTTTCATTTGATCCGAAATTTAATTATCTATCATTCTAAAGAGTCAAAATTAATAAGTAATGAGATTTTTAATTTCCATTTCAAAAATACATTTATTCTTTAAAGATTTTAACTTAAGAAAATACAAATAAATGTCTATAAAATGATTTTTCTCGTTATTTTAACTTTAAAAACATCTATAATCTCAAGTAAAGATGGGTTATAAAATTATTTATCTTTAAATCATCATATTTAACCCTAATTTAAAGTATTTTTGAGGTTATAATGACTTTTTCATGGAATGATAGAAAAATACACATAAATATGATAACATGCATGGAAATGAAATCATTTATGCCTTAATATGCATAAATAATCATGTTTTATCATGTTTATTTAGCATGTTATCAACTCTATCATGGAAGCTTTGAGCAAAGTGGGAGGAAATTTGAATTTGAATTTCATTTGGCCGCATTTTCAGACATTTGATCTGCTTTTTTTTACCATACCAGGTTCGTTCTCCTTCCCTTTCTTATCTCATCATAGGCAAAGTCAACGACGAGTTCAACAGAGAGGAAGGGAGTGAGAGAGGAGAGCGGAATGGAAAACCTAGGTGCGGAATGAAAATTAAGCACTGACAATAAATTTTCTGAAATGAAAACCATACCGAAAGATCAACCTAGATGCGAAAAGGAAGAAGAGTTTAGAAGATAAACCTAGATGCGGTTGGATTTCACCCTCTTCTTGTGGGAATGTGTAGGAATGAGAATTGAGGAGAGGCCAGAAGGGGATATCAGATGCGGGAGCGGGGAGCAGGAATGAGAATGAAGGAGAGAGAAGAGAATTATTCGGTCCAAGACCGAAGCACTGAAATGGACCGGACCGAAACTGGACCGAGACTGGTCACGCCCATTTTGAGGGACCGACGGTCTCGGTTTAGTCCGGTCTTCGGTCCTTCGGTCGGTTTTTGCCCTTCTCTAAACATAGGGCTTATTGGGCTATTAAAAAGCTCAATCTCTCGCTTGATCAAGCCGGGAAAGAATGACTTCTACAACTTTAAGAGCTCTAAGAATTACAAAATGAGTGGTACCAAAATGCTCGAGATGAATAAAGCAAAAAAAAAAAAGCCTTTCATGACAAGTACATTAGTCGTAGAACATTCAATGTCCATGAAAAGGTTTGGCTTTATAACTCTCACCTTAAACTCTTTTTGGGGCAGTTGCGCTCTAGGTGGGATGGTTCATATGAGGTCCTTGAAGCATTTGAAAATGGATCGATCTTAATTTTAGATCCTCAGACCAACAAATCCTTCAAAGTGAATGGGCCTAGATTGAAACAATACATTGGTGAAGAAGGAACACCACCTCTCCATGATCAAGAGCTGCAACTTTTTGAGACACTAGCCACTAGATAGTCTCTAGAGTGAGTTAAGTCCGGCTGAAGACGTAAAACTTAGCGCTTGTTGGGAGGCAACCCAATCTTATCGTTGCTTTTGTTGCTTTTACCTTATTTTTGCTTTTGCATTTACTTTTATTTTTATTTTTTCCTTTATATTTTCTTTTTACGTTTATGATTGCTTTTATTTTTCTATTCTTATAGGCTCCATATACACTAAGAAAAGAGAGAACACCAAAATAAGGAACTTCATCCTAAAAGGAACTCCACGAATGAAGAGAAGAATGCAACCAACGCAAAGTACTTGCTAAGTTCTTCTTTTAGCCCCTTTGTATCATTTCATATTTATTTATTTTTCATGCCATGCATCATGATTGCCATTTCTTTCCCATGAGCATGCTAATTTTTATTGAGGATAATAAACAAAATGAGTTGGGGGGGGGAGTTTTCTATAAAACTTAAAAAAAAAATTTAAAAAAATTCTTGGTGATATGATTATGTACTCTATGCATGATATGATTATAAATCATGTGAACATAAAATATGATATTTCTAAAATCACATGAAAATATGAAAAACATAGAGTATATGAACGCCCTCAAATGCTTTAGTGCAGCCACAGGAAGAGCAACCTTAAGTGTCATGTTGAAGAGGTAGTAGAGTTGATGGAACTATGGATCTAGGTATTCCTCTGGGGAGCCATAAAGTCCAATCTAAGAATCTACTCAAGCTCATAGTATGATTTTTCAAAAATTTATATACTTCTCATCCACTCATTCTTCTTTCTAAATCTTGAGTTAATTACTCTTTGCACGCACATCCTTCCGCTCTCCATAGCAAGTCGTAGCTTGTACCATCCTTTTCTCGACACTACTATTATTGACATAGTGAAGCTCCCTGATCCATAGAGATACCAAAACCTCTTCGGGGGAATAAGCTGCATGTCTACTAAGGATGATACATGGGTAGGATGATCACCATTGAATGAGTTAGCGTGAATGTTGTTTCCAATAAACTGTATAAAAAACCTCAGAAAGTTGTAATTCTACATCTTCTAATCTTTATTTGCTTTTCATCATCTAATCCGTCTTCTTAAAAAGGCTTGCAGCAAGTTTTGTTTTTTAAAAAAAATCTAAGTAAAATTAGGATGAAAGAAAGATAAAAAGAAAAGAAAGAAGAATTATAATGGTAAGCTACCTCCCATGTGTTTTCAACCTATTCTATTTTATAACCATTATGTATATAAGGGATGATGTTTGTTTCTACTTCGTGTGACTTTATCATTCATTTCCATAGTGCAAGGAGGAATTGAAAATTGATTTGGTGATGTGAATCATTTTCTTAAGTTATTTATATCTTTATTAGTATGTAGAGTAAGAGGAATTCTTGGTTTATTTGGTGGATTAAAGTGTTTCATCGGAGAAAGTCCGTGACCCTAAAGTTTCTAATGCACTACCTTCTTCTTGACATCATTTAACATAGAAAACATTCATTTCAGATTCTATAAAGGCTTAACCCATGATCTTCTGAGGTCATTCGTTAGTCCTATTATACTTTCTTTATGCTTCCATTGCTAAGGGGACTAACAATGATTCAAGTTGAGGGGTGTGAAAATATGCATATTTAAGTTGAATTACTATCATATATTTATGCTTAGTTTTATGAAATTTTCTCCATTGGCATGCCATTTTACTAAAGTTCACATTTTTGCATTATTTAGGCTTAATTATGTGTTTTTATTGATGTTTGACCTTTTGCAAGGTCAAAAAACTTGAAATCAACCATTTTTCCTTGATTTTATTTTGACTTTAGTGGATGATTAAGAGAAGAGATTAGAAGAAGAGAATGATGGGATGAATCAAAATAGAACTTTAAAGGGTTGACTTAGTATTATTTTGAATTCATCATATTTTTTTGATAAAATTTATATTTCAGGTGACAAAAATTTGAGTCAAATGGAGAAATTTGTGATCCAATGGAGAAAATTTGAGTCAAAAATGCATTTTAAATTGAAGGTTATGAATTTCTGAACTTTAGATATTTTTATAGATTTTTATTTTTGATTTTCTAGGAATTTTTTAGAATTTTTAAAGGCTAAAAAAATGCAAAAAGGGATTTAGTAAGCACGGGACCCGTGCAGAGCAGATGTGACGTGACGTGGAGATGTGGTGACGCTACATGAGCTGACACGGACCCATGCGGGTTCCTACGTGGTGCTAAGGATCAATTAGGCTAAGCATATTGGGTCCCAGGAGTATAGTGGGCTCAGGAGAGGGATAGGGGGCGTACTAGGCCCAGTGGGCGACACAAAGCGCTTTTCCCTTATATAGGCAAAATTTTTGCTTTATTTGTTCCGTGTGGGACTAAAGAATTCCTTATGTACATAGGTGACGTGGCAGCTCGAGCGGCGTTGGATCAAAGCACGCAAAAGAGCGCACGTTGATCTCGTGGACTTCGGTCCACGAGATCGTGATCAAACACACGTGCATAATTCAAAGCCGTCGATCTCATGAGTGAAATCCGACGATTACGACTTAATTTCGCAATTGGCGAATCGTAGAGTGACGTGTGGCTGATTGTGGACACTCTGATGAAGATCAAATGATGAAAATCAAGGGAGGAAGTGGTCCATTAATCGCGTGCGACACGGCATCATCGTGGCCTTTCAGTAAAACAGACGGCTCGAATATTTCAAGATGAATTCTTCGATAAATCGATGTTCTCTTTTTCGAAACTATAACTTTTGATTTAAACATGAAGAAATTAAGCATTTTTGGAGGAAGATATTAAAGTTCTTCATGATTCTCTTACGTTCTAGACTCAATCGCGGATGGATTGAGGAAATTTAATCAAGAATCATTGCAAGAAAACATTTCAAAATCGCCCCTTGAACGCCGAAATCACGACAAAGAAAGAATCAGAGAAATTCTCAGCAATCAAACAAATTTGTGGCTCAATCTTCGCGTTAATCGGGTTAATAGTATGATTCCTTCGTAATCTTTGCAATTTAGATAGTTTAGATTAGATTTAGATAGGTAATTAGAGTTTAGGAATTGGAAATTTTGTCATTTTGCCCAAATTTTATCGCGGATTTTTGCTGATTTCTGAACAAGGATTTATCCATGATCTTAATTCTAATTTGTTCAAATTTTATTTTATTGGATTCCTTGTTCAATCATCTTTCCTTTGATTATCTAATTCGTCAATTTTCATCAAGTTTTGACCCCTCAATTTGTCGTTTGACCAACTACTTGTTCAAAATCAATTTGAATTTGGACGTTGACTTTCAAGGGCAATTATTACAAATATACAAGGTGAATTTGATAATTTAGGTTTCTTTGGAATCCTCTGATCATAGCTTTCTACTCATTAGTGATTTTCTAGATTTGGATATCATATGATTAGTCAATTTAAGGAATTTTGACCGAAACCTTTATTTAAGTGATTTTATGTTTATTGATTTTGGAAAAATCATAGTAAATCCAATTCTTATAGAACAATCATGATTTTTATATCAAACATTTCTCCTTTTTCTCTCTATTTTCTAAAAATATTTTTATAATATTTTCTCACCTTTCTCCTCTCTGATTTTATAGAAAAGTCAAAGTCTAGTTAAAGTCAATTCTTTGACCTTGACTTTTGACTTTTCCTCTCAAAATCTTTTTCAAAATTCTTAAAATATCTTCTTTCATAGATTAGTGTTATTTCCATTGATAAAATATTGTATAAATTTCTTAAAAACCCTAATTAAACTTAATTTTGACCAAGTCAACTCTTTTTCGATAAAAGTCAACCGTGCTCTCTATGATTCGACCCGATCTCATCGATGTACTTGATTTCTGATTTTTAAATGATCGTGAGTTCGGAATTGGAAATTTTGTTTGACCGACAATGGTGTGTTTCAATGACCACACTAAATCGTTTCGTTAGTGATTGCGAGGAGCGTTAAAAAAGATCTACGTGTGAAGGGTTATTCCTCTATCTCCATATGGTTTGTCATCTCATGGAAGGGTGGATCGTATATGTATATGAATATAAAAAAATACTTATAAAAATTATTAATGAATGACAAATAATCATAACTGAGCTTTGGTATCTGTGATGAGTTACGCCTTCTTAACGCGATTTTGAAAGAGTGATCATCCCCTAATCTTTATAAAAGGAAAAATCACTCAATCTCGTCAAATTAACGATCTCCAAGATTGATTTCTACTTTGGACCACTCAATGTAGGATCGATGCAAGTTAATTTCCAGAAAGAAACTGAAAAATCTAAGTTTGATTGAGTCAAAATTGATTAAATTTAAAAAAATAATGCCTTAATTCTAT
This sequence comes from Lemna minuta, assembly GCA_024174645.1. Taxonomy (NCBI): domain Eukaryota; kingdom Viridiplantae; phylum Streptophyta; class Magnoliopsida; order Alismatales; family Araceae; genus Lemna; species Lemna minuta. The sequence goes on from CM044106.1 coordinate 19,154,035, forward strand.
AGCAACGACGCTAATTGATGGGATAAATCCATTAGGTTGTTTGAAAACACACGGACATGTGTCAAAAAAATATTCCAAACTCACCCATTTAAGCTTATAATCATAAATTACAGAACATAATGGTGAATTAGGGTTGAATCCTTTGGAGAATTAAGGGATTTTCAAGGACGTTCTTCAAATTTCGATCAAAATCTGACAAGAAATTGAGGTGATAAATTAGGGATTTTAGGAGGAGAACAGAAAGACAAATCCATGAAATAAAAATCACTCGATTTGGATTAAGATTCACAGAGAAATCAAAGAGTGAAAATTAGGTAGAATTTCCAAACTCATAGATTAATCAAACTTCATTAGGCGCAAAGAGCATGAAGAAGAAATGTCGTGAAACACTTACCATCTGATCTTCATCGGATGCTTTGAATGCATACAAGTGTTCACGAGAGTCCATCGGCCGCTTTTAATCTCAACCGTTATGACTCCTCAAATGAACGGTTGAGATTGTGTCATTTTAAAATGATTCGATGACGAATTGTTACGCACCACATACCTCCCTCTTTAAGTGAAAATCAATGATCGCGATTTATTCATGCGATCATACGCTTCAAAATGCGCCATGTCACCTGCGCATAAAAACAAAGAAAAATTGTCCCACATGGCAAAAATCAAGGCAAATTGACAGCTATATAAGTAGAGCGCATATAGTGGGTTAGCAGAAATTCGTAATGAATACTTGATGAAGCAAATCCACAAGGTTGTTGAAAACACGCGGACAAGAATCAAAACAATTACCAAAGTCACCAATTTTAAGATCAAAATCATGAATTAGATAGTTAGAGGTGAATAAGGGCCAAATCCTTAGAAAATTTAGGTATTTTTTATGTATTCTTTGAAATTCGATGAAATCAGACAATGATGTGATAAATAAGAGATTTTAATAGATTTAGAAAGAGAACTCAAAGACAAATCCATGGAATAAAAAATCACTCGATTTGGATCAAGATTCGAATGAAAATTTAAAATTATCCTTATCTATGATTGTAAATTACAATCTAATGATACATAGGAGGAAAAAATATAATCTAACCCGAGATATCGTTTGAAATGATCCAATTGATCATCGGATCAAAGGCTTTTTATTCCCTGATTTTGAAGATGATTGTTGGCATTCAAGAGGCGAATTCTCTTTATTCTTTCAACATAATCTCACTTTCAACCACTCCTCGGATGAGGAAATGAGTCTAGAAGAAGAAAGCAAGAGATTCAAGGATGGTGGTGTCTTTGACAGTTTGATTACTCAAAAACATCCCATAATGTATTTTTCGTAGAAGAACCTTTGTATAAATAAACAAATTTGGACGTAACCGTCGGATTTTCTGTTTCATCTTTGATCAACGATTCTGATGTAAAGCTTGGATGCAAATTGTTACGGTTAAGTTGTGCCCGTTTGATGGAAGATGAACCGGTAAGATTTTTCCATGTTGCATTTGAAGAAGTAATGCCAAAAAACGTCTGCCGTCTAATTTTGATCCAATGCTCTGGATACGTTTTGGACGGTTTTAATCTCAACCATTATAACTCCTTAGATGAATGGCTGAGATTAAATATTTTTAAAATGATTCTCCGACAAACTAGAGTGTACCGCATACCCCCCTCACTTAAGTGATGATTGATGCTTGCGATTAAATCGCGAGATCGGATGCTCCACGTGCCACAATGTCACCTGTGGATAAAAAAATATAAGCAAATAGTCCCACATGACATAAATTATTGAAATTCGACGTGTATATAAGTAGTACACGATTAATAAGATAGCAAAAATCTTGAAAAGGGTGCTTTCTCATTAATCACACATGCGCGCGCACATGTGCGCACGCCACGCACTCACACACGCACACTCACATACGTGCGCTCATGTACACGTGTGTCACACGCGACATTCTCAAATGCCAACACATGGCGCCGCACTTTTTTTCACGCCACTTCAACTGCCACATCATCACACGATAATAAAATTATTTATTATTCATTTTAATTCAAAATAAATCGAATTAAATTCATTGAAAAATTAAAAAATTCCAAAAAAACCCTAAAAATTAGAAAAATTCATAACTTTGAAAATACAACTCCAAATTAATCTAAATTTGCCTTTTTTGATGAAAAATTAAATAATATATCATTCTAAAAAAGCTAATTTAATAAATAACAAGAGAATAAATTTTTATTTCTAAAATATACTCATTTCTCTTAGAAATTAAAACTTAGAAAAATAAATGAGTATAGAAAAAAAGTATTTTCTCTCATTATTTAACATTGAAACCCAACTATAATCTAAAATATAGATAAGAATAATATACTCTAAAATATAGTATTTAAAAATATATAATTATCTCTAAAAGTAGTGCATTTTGAGATTATAACTTAAAATTGCATGAAATGATATATATGCACTCAAAGTATGATAAAATGCATAAAAATGGAATGTTTTATGCCTTAATTTGCATTACTAATCCTATAACTTCATGTTAAAATTGTATGTTATCAATGCTTAACCCACAAATTACACTCACACACACTCGCGCACACGCGTGCATAAACATGCACACGCGTGCGCCACATGGCGTGTACATTCGTAACAACATGGAGACATATTTTCACCCCTGCCACATCAGCGTATGATAAACAAATATTTTTAATATTTTTAATTTAAAACGAATCTAAATATATTCGAAAAATTCTAAAAAAACCACAAAATGATAAAATTCATAACTTTCAACATACAACTTTAAATTAATCCAAATTTATTTTTTTGGATAAGAAATTAAATAATGTATCATTATAAAAATTCAAATTTAATAAATAGCTAGAGAATCAATTTTTATTTCAAATATACACCAATTTCTCTTATAAAATAAAACTTAGAAAAAATAAATGAGTGTATCAAAAATATTTTCTCTGAATATTTATCTTTAAAACCTAATTATAATCTCAAATATAAAGTGAGAATAATCTAATATTAAAAATTTCTCTTTAATTATTCATGGTTTTCCCTAAAATAATGTATTTTGAGATTATAACTTTAATTTTCATGGAATGACAGATATACACTCAAAATATGATAACATTCTTATGAATGAAATGTTTTATGCCTTTAATTTGTATTAATAATCATATAATTTCATGTATAAATTGCATTCTATCACAAGTCATATCAAGTAGGTGGCGATGCTTGTGTTTGGATGCACCATTTTTCTTGGATGTAAAAGGACATGTATCTTGATAAAGAATACCAAGGGAGGCATAAAGATTGCCTAAGGAGTCAAAGAAAAACTCAAAGTGCATTATTGTTCTCAATATTTTTAGGGTGGTGGATTATCGAGTGATGATTCCTTGAAGAAACAAATGAACATAGGGCAAAACCTTGGAATGGTCTTTGAGGAGATAGGGCCAGGAAACATGAGAGTAAACATCAACAAACACAATGTAATAATTGAAACCAAGTATGGATGTTGTATAAAAGGCCCCCATATATCATAATAAAATAAATCAAATGGAGAAGTGTTTTTAATCAATCCAAGTCGTTTATAAGAGGCACAATGATGTTTGCCTAACTAGTATGAGTTGTACTCAAGTGAAGAAACAATAAACCAAGGAAGAGCTAGAAAATTTTTAGAGATGCTGGGATGGCCAAGTTGTTGATGCCAAAGAAGAGAGGAATCTACCTACATAGTCAATGCGGCTAGTACAATGGGAAGAAGATATGGAAAAAGCTTATATATGACACAACCATTTTCACCCCCAAAATTGATCCTCCTCCCCATCCTCGTGTCAAAAAAGATGCAATGAAATAGAATCAAGACAGTAAAGTAATGGTAACATGCAATTTATGCATGAAATTATATGATTATTAATGCAAATTTAGGCATAAAATATTTCATTCTTATTCATGTTTTGAGTATATATCTATCATTCTATGAAAATTTAAGTTATAATCTCAAAATGCACTATTTTAGGGATAATCATGAATAATTAAAAGAAATATTTAATTTTAGATTATTCCCTATCTATATTTGAGATTATAATTAGGTTTTGATGTTAAATAATAAAAGAAAATACTTTTTATACACTCATTTATTTTTCTAAGTTTTATTTTCTAAGAGAAATGAGTGTATTTTTGAAATACAAATTTATTCTCTTTTTATTTATCAAATTTAAATTTTTAGAATTATAGGTTATTTAATTTTTGACCAAACAAGACAAATTTGGATTAATTTGGAGTTATATTTTGAAAGATATGAATTTTCTAATTTTTATAAATTTTTATAGAATTTTTCTGATTTTTTATGAATTTATTTAGAATTAAAAAGAATAAAAAAATCAGATTAAAAATTGCGCTGATGTGGAAGTTGACATGGCGACATGTGAGCACGCCACGTGGCGGCGTATGTTTGCATATGTGAGTGCACACGTGTGTGCGTGTGAGCGCACTTGTGCATGTGTGTGATTAGTGAGTTAAGCATCCTTTTCTAGATTTTTGCTAACTTACTAATCACTCATACCTTATATACTTATCAATTTACCTTGACTTTTGCCATATGGGATTACTTTTATGTTTATTTTTATGCGCAAATAATGTGGCGAAATGTGGAATGTGCGATTGCATGAATCAAATCGTGATCCTTGATTTTCACTTAATTTGGGGAGTATGGGACACACTCTGATTGGGTAACGATTTGTTTTTAAAATGATATAATTTTTAGTCGTTCATCTGAAGAATTATAAAGGCTGACATTAAATGCGTCCAATGGACTTCGATGGACGTGTGGCGATATCTCAAGCGTCGATTCACGATCAGACAGACGCGATCTCGTGACGCTCCACGCGCGACATGGAAAAATCTGAGCTCTCCATCTTAGATCGAATGGACGCTGACGGGAGGAGACCGCGAGGTCGTTGATTTCACATGGTGTCGTGTAAAAAATAAAGCCTAATTTACCAATTTGGGAATTTATAACGAATTGAGTGGCATAATGGTAAATAAGGGTCGAATCCACAAGGAATTAAGGTATTTTCGAGATCTCTTTTGGAAATTGATCAAATTGGACAATGAATTGAGGTGAGAAATTAGGGAAAATGGTAGATTTAGAAAGATAACTCAAAGATCTATCCACGGAATCAAAAATCACTCCATTTGGATTAGTAATCATGGATAAATCAAAGAGTGAAGTGGGATGAAATTTTCGGAATCGCGAAGAACACAAACTGAAATTAAAAGGTAAATTGGACTAAATTAAGATCCTAAACCAAAAATTGATGATACATGACGATAGATTAGAGGAAAAACTTGTTTTCGAACCCGAGATAACGATCAAATAGATCCAATTGATCGCCGGATCGACGACTATTCATTCCGCGAATTGAAACGTGAACATTAGTGTTCAAGAGACAAATTCTCCTTGATCGATCGACGAAATCTCACTTAGAAACACTCTGTGGACGCGAAATCGAGTCTAGAAGCGATTACAAGTGAGAGATTTAAGAGAGGAAGGGTTTAGATGGGTCGATTGAGCGAATTCCTTCTCGAATGCTTACAAAAGACGAAGAAGAGTTCATTTTATAAGCGAATTGGGCGTAACCGTACGATCGCTTTGATGAACGGCTATGATGAAACGGTTCATCACGAACCGTTATCGTTAAATCCCGCTCGTCCGATCGTGAATGGACGCTCCAGATGCGCCGCGTGGTTATAAAACGCGTGAAATGTTGTCCTTTAGATCGCAACCCAACGGTCCAGATGAGTAACACACAATTTAATCAGGACCGTTATAATCCATCTTAAATCGCACGTGTCTTTGATCACGATTGGTGGTCCGCGTCCACGCGATTGACGCGTGTGATGCCGCTAGGTAGCAGAAAATCTGACCGTTATAACTCATCTTAAAGAGGCACATGCGTGATTGATCGATCGGTGGTCCACGTCCACGCGATCGACGCGCGGATCTTTTGCGCTCCGCCTGATCAACGTTCCTCCGTCAGCCACGTCGCCTGAAACTAAGATAACTGTGTGGGACTTTAGTCCCACACGGAAAAATGTTAGTGAAATAAATCGGGTTTATAAGACCCAACAATCTTATGGGTTGAATACCCTTTCGGTCTACGGAAGGCTGACTTACCCATTATATATATATACTATATAAAATATATCAATAAATGCATACGCCGCGTAGGCGCCGCGTGGGCCCGCGTGGCGCTGCCACGTGGCCCTGAGTGCCACGTCGCATCCACGTGACCCCGCGCGGAAAGAAATCTCTTTTTGCCATTTAAATAATTATTTTAATCGTTTCAAATTAAAAATAAAATCAGAAAATCTAGAAAAATCCGTAAAAATTGTAAAAATCATAACTTTCAAAATACAACTCCAGATTAATCCAAATTTCTTTCATTTGATATGAAATTTAATTATCTATCATTCTAAAAAGTCAAATTAAATAACATGAGATTTAATTCTTATTTCAAAAATACACTCATTTCTTTAAGATTTTAACTTTTGAAAATTAAATGAATGTTCATAAAAATGATTTATCTCATTAGTTAACTTTAAAAACCACTTATAATCTCAAGTAAATATAGGTTATAAAATCTTTAATCTTTAATTCATCATAATTAATCCTAAATTAACATATTTTGAGATTATAACATAAAATTACATAGAATGATAGAAATGCACTCAAAGTATGATAACATGCACATAAATGGAATGTTTTATGCCTTATTTTGCATTAATAATCATGTTTTATCATGTTAAGATTGCATGTTATCAGACGCGACGTAATGGAAATGATTCACATCCGAGAGTTTCATCTAAGCCATTGATTGAAGAGGAAGAGCCAAATCCAACGATAACGCCTAAATCTGCCTATAAATGTATATGTTTCAACAATATAAAGTATTCAGGGGTGTTTTGAGTAATCTAACTATTTAGGCATCTCAATCCTTAAATCTCTTGCTTTCTTTGTCTTCCAGATCGATTTTCGTGTCCAAGGTGTGTTTAAAGTGAGATTTTGTGGAGAGAATAGGAAGAAATCCTTTCTTGAATGCCGACGATCGTCTTCAAAATCGTAGAATGAAAAGCTTTTGATCTGGAATCAATTGCATCATTTCGAGCGATATCTTGGGTTAGAATTTGTGTTTTCCTCCTAATCACTCTTCCTTTTTCATTATATTTTATTTTGGAATTGTAGATTAGGTTAGCTTTAGATTTAATTTTGGTTTTCTCTCTCTTTGCGTTAAAAAAATTCTACCTAACTTTTTCTCTTTGATTTCTCCACGAATCTTGATCCAAATCGAAAGACTTTTGATTATGTGGATTCATCTTTGAGTTATCTTTTGAAATTTATCAAAATCCCTCATTTCTCACCTTAATTCATCATCTGATTTGATCAAACTTGAAGAAATACCTCAAAAATACCTTAATTCTTCGTGGATTCAGCCCTTATTCTCCATTATACTATTTAATTCGTGATTGTAACTTTAAATTGGTGAGTTTGGATTTTTTTCCACATGTCTCCATGTGTAATCAACAACCATGTGGAATCATTTCGTCAAGTAACATGACTGATAGAAAGAAGGTCAAGAAGAAATTTTGGAACATAAAGTATGTTAATGAGGGATAGGGAAGAGCTTCTAGAGGTGAAGCCTTTCTCAATGTCAAAAAAGGCTCTACCATTCGTAATAAAAATAGATGAAGGGTTAGGGAGGAAAGAAAAGACAGGAGAAAAAGTGAAAGTGCTTGATGTATGGGTTAATAATATTGAGTTAATAATCCAAGGTGTAGCACAAGAGGCAAGGAGTGCAATGGTACTTGGGATCGTCAACAAGGCATGGGTGGCAACATGCATCGGAGTGGAAGTAGATGGCTAAACATGCAACACTTGTTGGACCAATGGTTAGTCTTGCCACAATGCTCACAAGAGGAAAGAAATTCAGGTTCATTACGACCACAACCACATTTGTGATCCCCATCATGACCCCTATTGTGACCTCTAGAAATGACAAGAGCAAAAATACTAGATATGTCCAATGGCACTAGTGGAACCTCAATAAAAAAAAATTGAGTCAAATTCCTGATAACATGCATTTATAACTTAAATTCTTATCCTAATTAACTCATATTCATGCTTATTTTATGAGAATATGATGCATGTTATCATACTTTTTAGGAATTTTCTCCATTGGTATGTCATTTCACTAAATTCAATATTTATGCATAAATTAGGGATAATTTCATGCTTAATAGATGATTAATCTTTTGTTAAGTTTAATTTAATAGAAGTTAATCTCTTTTATTGAATGATTTTGACTTTAATGCATGTTTTGAAGGATAATTTCAAGATGAATTTATGATTTAGAATAGTTATTAAGAAATGAGTTAAGTAAATTCTAATTCATCTTGATTTCTTCTTTGAAAATATATTTTAAATGACATAATGTTAAAATGGAAGAAATTTGTGATCCAATGGAGAAAATTTGGATTAAAAAGGAGTTGTATATTTTAAGTTATGAAATTTTGAAATTTATGTCCCTTTTTCTGATTTATATTTGATTTTTAAATAAATTTTTTAGTATTTTCTTTATTAAAATCGCGAAAAAGGGAATTTAGTTACCTGCAGGATGACGTGGTGAGCGGAACATGTGGCGCACTGACATGGCGCGCGGGACCACCGCGCAGGTGCGACGCGGCGCTGAGGCCACGTGGCAGAGCAGCGGGTGGCCCACGCGAGGCGCAGGAGGCGCACATGGCGCGGACACGTGGCAGGAGGCCACACCTGTCCATGCGTCCACGCGGACGCCCGTGTGGGGCACCACGTGGCAGGATAGGGTCGGCATATGGAGGGCCTAAGGGTTAGTGGGCCCTGGTAAGAAGTTTGGGGCGGTAACGCAAATGCGTTACCGCGCCCCCATAATTATACTCACCATTTTTATATATCTCTTCCGTGTGGGACTATGTCACACATATGTCTTACCTTTTGCAGGCGACGTGGACGCACGGCGGGTGTCGGATTCGGTCAGGACGGCGGAGATCGCGTGGACCCGAGTCCACGCGATCATCAAATCAGGCACGTGCGCAAAATATAATTTAAGTGACGGTGATCAAAAGGCTTACCGGACGCCACGTGGCAACACGAGGAACGTTTATCTTCATCAACGTGAAGACCGCATGATCGCGATCTGACGGCGACGGTGAAGCCCGATTTTCTTCTCTTCACAGAGACGCATGGAGCGTCAAATTTCCATCGGATGGCGGAGAAGACTCGTGGAAGAAATCCGCGATCGCGGTGCGATTGAGCCACGATCACGGCTCCTTCAGCGCGGAATCAAGAAAATGATCCTTCCCACTGATTCGGACGGTGATCGTTCGAGCACCACCATCACGATCGACGCGCGATCGTGGCCCGATCGTGGAGCGATCATGGCTCCGATTGAAGCAGAATCAAGGCCAATTCACCGCCAATTCGGGAGCCACAATATCATCAATTGAAACCGCTCCCACGACCCCTGCGATCCGCTCCCACGACCGCATCATTCGGACACGATCTTCGGGCTAAATTTCCCTTTAAAAGCATGTATTTCCCTTCTTATTTTCTCAACTTTTGATCAATTCGTGAAGTAAATTAAGCAAATTTCGAGGAAGATCTCTAGTTCTTTGTGATCCCCCCGCGTTTAGACTCGATTGCGAAGCAATTGGAGCAGGATTGATCGCGAATTCCCCCTTGATTTCATCTAATTTTCCCCTTGAATTCCGAACGTCCACGAGGAAGAATTCGAGCAAATTCGCTTCAATCTACGAGAATTGAAGCCCCATTCTTGCTGAAATTGGGTTAGTAGTGAGATTCGATTGATTATCAGGAGGTAATTTGAGTTTTTATTAGATTTATAAGTTTAATTTTGCAAATTGGTTCTTAGTGTTATTCATTTTCCCCAATTTTCAGTCCGAAAAATTGCTGATTTTCAAAATAGGATATCTCTCTAATTAGAATTCCAAATCACTTGATTCTGGTTTCAATGGATTTCTCTTTTCTTCAGCTTTCCATGGAGCAAATTCATTAAATTCTGAGTTCATTTGGCCCTTCAATTTAGCGTTTGACCAAGCACTCTTCATCTTTCATCATAAGTCAAATGTTGATTTTCGGGGTCAATTACTTTTAATTTACAAATCAGAATTCAATCATTTTGGTCTCATTAAATTCCTCTGGTTCTTAGCTTTCCATGACATATAAATTGCAAGATGATGCAGGACCGAGGGATCAGCTCGGCCTGATGCTAAGGTTACTAATGGGGGGAACTATGGAAGGGATGGCCTACGGTGTCTAAATGATGTGATGATGGCTAGACGTCCTACTCAAGCAATCAACCTTCCTCGGCATGTCGTCACCGAGTTCCTGGGATGCTCCGAGTAGGATGGGTCGGGAGTCCTCCCGGGCTCGTCGATGCAGGGGAGAGAGCGACCTCGAGTTGTCGGTGGGAGCTCGATCGTCAACGCGGCGGCCGGATCCACGATCCCAATCCCGTAATCGAAACTCACTCAACCTAACTAGGCCCGATGACGGTAGAGACAAGTGCGAAAAGTACTGAAAGAGATATTGCGCTTCAAAAATAAAGGGGAGGGGATGCGTGCCTAACTCCGCGGGCGCGAGCCCTGGGCCGGTCGGGCGGGGAGGCCGTCGAGCGCGGCAGTGGTATTCGACGTTGAGGCGAGTCGGCGGAGTGGGGCGGACGGCGACGACAACGGCTCGGCGACGGGGAAGATCGCGGCGAGCAGAGCAAGCCGCGAGCAGCACGGCGGAGGAAGGGGCGGCGGGGTGTGGCGTGGAGGCGGCGTGACCGGGCTCGATGCGACGGGACTCGGCGGCGCAAACGGTCGTGACCGGGCGTGGTGACGGGATCGGAAACGGCCGGGACGCGGCGGCGGATCTGGGCGCGGAAGCGGCCGGTCGCGGAGGCGGATCGGGCGCGGCGGCGCGGTCGGGCGGCGCGGCGGCGGCGAGGTGCGGCGGCGGCGCGAGCGCGGGCGGCGGCGGGTCGTGGCGGCGGCGGATCGCGGCGGCGGCTGTAGCGTCTGAACGAGGCGGCGGCAAGGCACGACGGCAGCTGCTGGCGCAGCGGCGGCGGCGACGGCGCGAGGGCGGCGGCGGCGAGGTGCGGCGGCGGCGCAGGGCGCGGCGGCGGCGGTAGCGGCCGAGCGCGGTGAGTGGCAGGCGCCGCAGGGGCGGCGGTGGTTCGGCGCGGGGTTAGGTCAAGGGGTGGCGGCGGAGGAGGCGGCGGCCGCGGCGAGACCGGGCGGTGCGGCGGCGGCGGCGGCGACGTCGGCGGTTGGACCCCTTCCCTCACCTTCCTTGAGCAGCCACTCGAGAGGAAACTCCTTTTTTCTCAAATGACGGCTAGGGTTTGTGGGGGTCCCTTCCCTCTTATAGAGCCCATGGTGGGCCAAGAGAGGAAAGGGCCCACTTGAGGCCCACAACCCACACCCATACTCATAGAAAGAAATAAGGTTCACAGGGAAAGGGCCTTAGGATAGGGTCCCGAAACAAGGGAACCCACCCCCAAGGCCTAAAAGAGAGAGAAGAAAATATGCAAAGGCCCGCTTAAACACATGCGGGCTACGAAAATGCGAAATAAAGGAAAAGATAGAACGATAACTTCACGCGCGCGCGAGCCCGATGAAGTCTGTGGTGGCGAGATGAAGTCCTCACTTAGTGTAGTGAAAGTCGGCATCCTTCGTCTTCGCCTGTCGAGGGGGCTGGACGCGCGTGGGTGTCGGCTCCTCTGGCGCCGTAGTGTCATGCCTTGGTGGCGACGGGGTCGTACGCCACCAATCCTCCCCGGGTCGGGAAGAACTCGACTCCGTCGAGTTAGCGGGTGTGTCGGGCAGCGGCTCGAGCAGGTCCGGCCGTAGGCGTGCCAAGTCGTCCCTCCGTGATCCATGCGTCATCCTCTCGCTGGGCGTCCCCGCTAATGCACGAAAAACCTCCGCGAGGCACCATCCTCGTGAAGTCAATTATCTCCCCGCAGCACCTCCTCTACCCGCTCATGCCAATCGGGTGGTAGTACCGGGGAGTGGACTCGTGGGCAAACTCGCCTTCCGAGAAGGGGCCCGGGCTCAAGGCTGATCATGAAGTGGTAGAGCTGAATAAGTGGCCAAGTCCGCCACGTTGAAGGTCGAGCTGATTCCCCACGAGGGAGGAATGCCGACGACGTAGGCGTTCCGCCCACGCGAGACAGACCCTGAACGGGCCCGCGCTACGAGCATGTAGCTTCGTAGGCCGTGCCCGGAGAGTATCTCTGTGTCTCAACCGAACCATCACCCTGGTCACCCACCTCGAAACTCCCGTGACGACGATGCGAGTCGGCAGCACTCGCTTGTATGCCGCATTCGCTGAGTGATCCTATCATGTATGTATTTATGCAACTCACTCACATGCCGGGCAAATGCAACATCATCCTCGCAGGCTCTAATATGGGGATCTACTCGGGCGCTAAGTCTAGAGGTTTGCGGGGTACTAGGCCATGGGCAACCTCGAAGGGGCTCATACCAAGTGAGTGCGGCTCGCCGAGGCGTTATACGCGAACTCCCGCACGCGGGATGACTAGATCCCGTGTGGTGAGGTTATCCCCCACCAAAGATCGGAGCAAGTTTCCTAGACTCCGATTGACGACCTCCGTCCGGCCGCTCGGTCTCGAGGGTGGTACGCCGTCGAGAACTTTAGCTTGGTCCCCAACATGCTCCACAGTTGTCCGCTGAAGTGGCTCGTGAAGCGGACATCGCGATCCGAGACGATGGACTTAGGTAGCCCATGTAAGCGAACTACCTCCCGGAAATACAATCAGGCCACTCGCGTGGCGTCAGAGGTCTTCGAACATGGCACGAAATGGGCCATCTTCGAAAAGCGATCCACTACCACCATGATAGAATCATGGTGTCGAACCGTGCGAGGTAGTCCGAGCACGAAATCCATGCTCACGTCATCCCAAGGTCGCGTCTGAACCGAAGCGGTGTGTAGAGGCCAGCATTCTTCTTGACTTGCTTGGCGAAGGCGCACACCCGCACCGAGCGACAATGTTCCCCGACATCGCGCTTCAAACTCGGCCAATAGAACTGATGTTCTACTGCCGTAATCGTCTTTGTCCCTACCCGAAGTGGTCGGGCAAGACCTCCGAATGGCACTCCCAAGTGAGCTGATCCCCTGAGAGATGTGCGAGGAATGCACAACCTATTCTCGAAGAATAGGTAACCCTCTGTCCGAAGGTAGTCGCGGTGCTCATGACTCGGGTGCCAAGCTCGAGGGCATGGACTATGGGGCCGAAAATCCGACACGTCGAATATGAGTCTTTTAAAGACTCAAACCCGGTAACCTGCACCCTCACTAAAGTGAGGAGATGCGCCCGGCGACTCAACGCGTCTGCGACCACATTGTCCTTGCCCTTCTTGTGGCGGATAACGAACGTGTAGTCCTGCAGGTACTCCACCCATCGTGCGTGTCTATCGCTCAACTTCTGCTGCGAGTGAAGGTACTTTAGGGCCTCGTGGTCCGAAAAGAGCACAAACTCCTTGGACAAGAGATAATGGCGCCAGTGTTGCAAAGCCTCGAATGACGGCATAGAACTCCTTATCGTACGTGGAGTACCGGAGTCCGACGTCATTCAGCCTTCTGCCGAAGAACTCAACGGGGTGGCCATCCCCGGCTCAGACACCCCCGATGCCGACGCCTGTGGCGCCGCAAGCGACCTCAAACACCTTCCGAAAGTCATGCAACCGCAGGACCGCTGCTTAGGGTCATCAAGGCCTTCAATCGATCGAAGGCCAGCTCGGCCGCCTCAGCCCACTCGGAATGTCTCCAGCTCGAGGCGTCAAGGATCGGGGCCGTCACGTAACTAAAGTTCCGGGACGAATCGGCGATAGAACGTCGCCAGTCCCAATGAAGCTCCTGATGTCGTGGATGGTGGAAGGTCGCGGCCATGACGAAATCAGCTCGTACCTTCTCCGGATCAGCGGACACGCCAAGAGCTGACACGATGAATCCTAGGAAGGAAACCTCTGGCCGTGAAGAAGTGGCACTTCTTGGGGTGAGCGTAAAGCTTCTCCCCGTCGAAGTGCATCGCAGACCTCGCGTAGGTGGTGGAGGTGATCCTCTCGACTGCGGCTGTAAATAAGTATGTCGTCGAAGTAGACGACGACAAATTGCCAATGAATGGGCGCAAGACCTCATTCATCACCACTGGAATGTACTAGGTGCGTTCGAGAGGCCGAACGGCATGACTCGCCACTCGTAAAGACCGCCCCTTTATCTTAAAGGCGATCTTCCACTCATCTCCCTGGACGAATCCGAACCTCGATGATATCCGCTTCTCAAATCAATCTTTGAGAAGACCGTGGATCCCGCCATCATGTCGAATAAGTCCTCGCAAGCGTGGGATCGGAAAACAGCACTTGATCGTGATCCCGTTGATCGCACGACTGTCACAACACATGCGCTGTACCATCCTTCTTCGGCGCAAGAAGGGCGGGTACCGCGCAGGGGCTAAGGCTCTCCCGAATGAGGCCCTTCGCCAATAGCTCTCGAACCCGTCGCCACACGCTCCTCGTAGCGTGCGGGCTCCATCCGATAGTGGGGCAGTGTTCGGGAGTGAGGCTCCCGGCACGAGATCGATCGCGTGCCGGGATATGGCGCATCGGCGGCAACTCACCGGGCAGGTCCTCCGGGAATACGTCTCCGAACTCCGCTAGGATCGGCTCAGCCTGGGGAGTGCGTAGGGTGGGTCGCCCGTGGGGACGTCAAGAGCTAAGGCAAAACACGACCAGTGTCCGCGAGCTCGTCCGGATACTCCGCTGAAACTCCGGACCTCAAACCACCATGAGTCCAACGGAGGAGGCGGTAGGCGCCGAGCCATAGGTCGGGCGGTGTAGGGGACCCATACGACTCTCCGCCACGGTGCATGAAGGTGCAAGTGTTTGCCCTTCCCCGCCACTGGACGTCATGGTCGTATAACTAGTGGTCGCCCAGAGATGATGCTCCCGATTTTCATCGGATAACATCACGAGCACTATATCGTCATAAGTGCTGATCCCCAGAGGCACCCCTACTCGGAGTCTCACCGGAAGAGACGTCGTATCGATCCAAGACACATCGTAGGGTGTCAAAAAGTGCGGGTGAGTCGATAGCCCAAGCCGTGGAATCATCGTGTCCGACATGGCGTTGACGCAACCGCCGCTATCGACGATCAACTTGCACACTTGCCCATTGATCTTCACATAAGTGTAGAAGATCGAAGTGCGAAGTGCGCAATCGGCTACCGGATCGTGGGTCGTGGTGGAATCCCCGCCCGGCTGCGGCCTGGGGAGGAGGTCCCCGGTGCCGCTGCGGATGCGGCACGGGTCCTCGCGGACGGGGGTCATGCCCGTGATCGTGTCCGGGGTGGCCGGGACACAGGGGTGCCGCTGCTGGGCTCGGCACTGGCAATGCCGACTACCGTAGATCCGTGGGGGTGCCGGGAAGAGGGGGAGGAGGCTGCACCGTGATCTTGATGTAGCCACGACATCCGGATCCGTGCACTCCTCCTCTAGCCCATCGCCGCAACGTAGATGTCATCCCCCAAGACGTCGTCATCCACCGTATAGTCCTCGGGCACGTCCCCTCAACCCGATGAGCAGGTTTGAAGACTGGCACCTGGCTGGCCCTGTGTCCCTTGCCCCGACACTTGAAACAAGTGATGGGCGGAGGGCGACGGCGGTCGTGCGGAGGGACGCACCTGGCCGTCACGGCCCTGGGGTGGGGCAGATCCCACCGAGGTGGTCGGGGTGGTCTCGACTGCTCTCGCCACTCGCATCGAGGCCGGGACGTGGTGGTAGCCGCCGTGGAGCGGGTGAACGGGGCCCTGGCGGTCCGAGTGGTCGCCGCCGGGGCGTCGTCTCCGTGTCTCTCCATGTGCTCCACGATGCGATAGGGCCTCGTCAACTTCGTAAGGGCAGCTCTTGAGCACCTCATTCCGAAGACGGGCGGTAAGCCCGTGTGTGAAGAGACCAATGACGATCCGTGGGTCCTCCACAAATCGACACCTCATCCGACACTCCTCAAAGGTCTCGTATGTAGTCCCGAATCAGGGACTTGCCCTCGCCGAAGGTCAAGCCATGATAGGAAGAGTGTCGCCTCGCACCGTCAGCGGAACATACTTGTTCCGCAGCTTCGAACCATCTCGGCCCGGTAGTGATCGGGAGCCCCTCGCCTCGGCGGCTAAGTACTGCTTCTCCCAAAAAGATCTTGGCCCTGTCCGCCTAGTCTCATCTCTCGCGTACTCAACGCAGAGGTCTGGTGTCCATACTGGGACCAGCGGAAGTAGGAGTTCATGCTGGACTCCTCAATCAATGAAGTCTTTGGGTTCTCGAGAACCGCCAAAGACAGGGACCTCAACCCTCACGCCTTTCGCATACGAATGCGATGGTCCTCACGACGACGATCGGGGTCATCACGTCGGTCGTGGAAGTCTCGATCGTCGTGCTGATGACGAGGCGGGCTGGGGGTAACGCCGTGGTCGTAATCCCGATCGTAGGGGTCGGGCGTAGTCCCGAGCGCGGTGGCGCGCGCCGGGGAATATCACGATCATGGCGGGAATGCTCCGGCCGGGGGTCGTAGTCTCCGCGGCGATGCTGGTATCCTCGAGCTCCTAGTGGTGTACTCGCCATCATGATAAGGATCACGGGGGCGGGTGGATCGCCCGACGATCGGGATTCCCATAATCCCTGAACTCCATATGCGGGGACTACCGGTGCGCGATCACCTCGATAATCGCAGCGATCATCGTAGGGGCGGGCACCTCTCAGCCTGACTTGTCCCGGTGGTAGTCCCTCGAGTGACCACCCCGAGCCTGGGCCGATCATCATATCGCCCGTCCGGGATGTGGGGTCCGCTCGTAGGGGCCCCTCCGTGGGCTGGGTCGCCGATCCAACTCATCGAGCACTCGAACATCGCCCGTGGGGCGCCTGTGCCCAAGCGGGTAGCCGCTGTGGGGCCATGCGGCCCGAAGTGGATGGGACGGACTCCCATCTCGCTCTAGTACGGCACTCACCGTGCAGTGAAGATCTGCCGTGGATAGGTAGGGTTCGCCACGGAAGGCGATCGGGGCTCGGTCATGTCCTCCGCGTCGATGTCGGGCCGGTGGAAGGCCGATCGTCGCGTAGTCATCGCCGGGGCCTTTCCTGGACGCCGTCGCCGTGATCGAGCGAAGGGGGAGTGAGCACGTGAGACCGTCCATCTGGACAAGTGAGGGCTAGGTGGGTCCGGCCTCGAGAGGTCGGACCGCCTAATCCAATGCGAACCTGGGAGGCGGAGGAGGAAGGCGAACACCTTCCATCCCGCCGTCGGGCATCGGGATGCCCGTGGGACCCCTAGGATCCCGAGGTGGAGATGTGGATACCTCTCGAACCACGACCCTCGGCGTAGCGTGTCTCGACTACCATGGCGTGTACCCTACTGTGGGGAAGAGGGGCTATCCCTAGTGTGATGTATGATGAATGCAGGGTAAAAATCTAAATGTCTATATGAATGAATGATACTAATAATGCGGAAGATGAAATGGAACGAGGCGGCGAGCGCAAATCGAGCGACCACAGCTCGTGCTCGATACCAAGATGATGCAGACCGAGGGATGAGCTCGGCCCTGACGCTAAGGTTACTAATGGGGGAACTAGGGAAGGGATGGCCTACGGTAGTTTAAATGATGTGATGATGGCTAGACGTCCTACTCAAGCAATCAACCTTCCCGCACGTCGTCACCGAGTTCCCCGAGATGCCCGAGTAGGATGGGTCAGGAGTCCTCCCGGCTCGCTCGATGCAGGGGAGAGAGCGACCTCGAGTTGCCTGCGTGGGAGCTCGATCGTCAACGCGGCGGCCGGATCCACGATCCCAATCCCATAACCGAAACTCACTCAACCTAACCAGGCCCGATGACGGTAGAGACAAGTGCGGAAAGTACTGAAAGAGATATTGCGCTTCAAAATAAAGGGGAGGATGCGTGCCTAACCTGCGGGGCGCGAGCCCTGGGCGTCGGTCGAGGCGGGGGAGGCCGCCGAGCGCGGGCAGCTGGTAGTCGACGCTGAGGCAAGTCTGCGGAGTGGGGCGGACGGCAGACGACAACGGTCGGCGATGCAGGAAGATCGCGGCGGCAGCGAGCGAGCCGCGGCGAGCACGGCGGGAGGAAGGGGCGGCGGGTGTGGCGTGGAGGCGGCGTGACGGGCTCGATGCGATCGGACTCGTGCGGGCAAACGGGTCGCGACCAGACACGTGATCGGACGGAAACGGCCTGACGCGGCGGTGGATCCGGCGCGGAAGCGCCAGGGCCGCGAAGGCGGATCTGGCGCGGCGGCGCGCTGCCGGGCGCAGCGGCGCGACGGCCGGGCGCGAGGGCGGCGGCGGCGAGCGTGCGGCTGCGGCGCATGGCGCGGCGGCGGCGGCGCGGCGGGCGCGGCGCGCGGCGTAGAAGGCCTCGAACGCGGCGGCGGCGTAGGCACGGCGGGCGGGCGCGGCCGCGAGCTGGCGGCGAGCGACGGTGCGAGGGTGGCGGCGGCGGGTGCGGCGGCGGCGGATCGCGGCGGCGGCGTAGCGCGGCCGCGCGCGGCGTGGCGGGCGCGCAGGGGCGGCGGTGGTTCGGCGCGGGTCGTGGCAAGGGGTGGCGGCGGAGGAGGCGGCGCCGCGGCGGCACCTGGCAGTGGCGGCGGCGGCGCGACGTTGGCGGTTGGACCCCTTCCCTCACCTTCCTTGAGCAGCCACTCGAGAGGAAACTCCTCTCAAATGACGGCTAGGGTTTGTGGGGGTCCCTTCCCATCTTATAGAGCCCATGGTGGGCCAAGAGAGGAAAGGGCCCACTTGAGGCCCACAACCCACACCCATACTCATAGAAAGAAATAAGGTTCACAAAGGGAAAGGGCTCTTAGGCTAGGGTCCCGAAACAAGGGAACCCACCCCCAAGGACTAAAAGAGAGAGAAGAAAATGATGCAAAGGCCCGCTTAAACACATGCGGGCTACGAAAATGCGAAATAAAGGAAAACATAGAACGATAACTTCACGCGCGCGAGCCCGATGAAGTCTGTGGTGGCGAGATGAAGTCCTCACTTAGTGTAGTGAAAGCTCGGCATCCTTCGTCTCGCCTGTCGAGGGGGCTGGACGCGCGTGGGTGTCGGCTCCTCTGGCGCTGTAGTGTCATGCCTTGGTGGCGACGGGGATCGTACGCCACCACAAGCTATACTATGTACTCTACGAGATATGAAGTATGTAAGAACTCACTTATGAAACCTTTCCATCATCGATTACCATATATGTATAATCCTTCATCCGTACGAAACTTATGAATGACTTAGGGTATGGTCAACTGTCAAACCTTAATTGATCACTCAAGTTATTACTGATGCGTGTAGGAAATCATCAGGAACTCTCTCTCTCTGATATTTCCACGACCTTGGCCAAGGATTTCATCGCATCTCATTCCTTGAGTCAATCTACTCAAGTACCGAGGGCAGATGATCCCATCTTGATCACACAATCATCTTTGTGGACTTCATGTCGTATCCAATATATGACGTTTTAGAGATCCCGTGGCTAGGGATTTGTAAGTCATAATTAAAACATGGTCATCCATCCACAAGATGGTTTTGGTGTCTCAAGTCAAAGTACCACATACACAACCATGAAATGAATCAAACTGATTGACAGTTAGGTATAATTACCATTATGGGATTCATACGGATCAATTTAATGAAATCGTTCTCTAAATAGCACCTACTATCTATCCTTATTGTCTCCACACCGATGGCTATAGGATCAGCTATACTCAACAAATGAGTTGCATGAGATAGTGCTATTCTTTCTAGATAATTCAATGTCCTTATCGAATATCCCATGAATATGAATGTTTAGAAAATATGTTTAAAGACTAGTGATTAGTATATTATGATCTCATCATAATTCACTTAGTCATTGCATATGCTCCTGGACTTCATTGCAAACATCACACAAGAATGAAAATGAATGAATTTTATTTAAATGAACATAAACGAGATATATGGAAGCATGATTGGCTTATAGGCCACATAGTATCCGTTGATCTTTGTTCTTCTTATGCATCATTTTCT
>CM044106.1:19174708-19198758 GCA_024174645.1 Lemna minuta
CGATGTACATCAGAACTATCACTCTAACAAGGGGGGGGGGGGTTACGCGTCAGCATTTGATTGGGCAATGATTCATATTTTAAAGCTTTTTACTCTCAACTGTTCATCTAAGGAGTTATAATCACTTAGATTAAATCGCGCCTGATGGACACCTATGGGCACGTGGTGACATCTCATGCGTTCGATGAAGATCAAATGATAGGTGTTACACGATGCTTCTTCTTCACCCGCAACGTGATGAAATCTGAGTGCTCCATCTTTGATCAGACGGAGTTAATGGTGACAATTCATATATGAGCATTTCATTTGAGTCTTTGATTGAAGATGAAGAGGTAAATATAATGGTCACGCCCAAATTTAGCCTATTTAGACCCCTGTTCTTTGACAGAAAGAACACTCTCGAATGTTGGGAGCAATCAGACTGTTTAGACATCTCAATCCTTGAATCTCTTCCTTAATTCCTCTTTTAGACTCACTTCTGCATCCAAGGAGTGTTTGAAAGTGAGATTTCGTTGAAAGAGTTAGAATAATTCACCTTTTGAACATCAGATGTTTGTTTTTTGAAACACATAATGAAAAGCCTTGATCATGCAATGAATTGGATCATTTCAAGTGCAATTTGGTGTTAGATTGCATGTTTTCTCCCTAATCTTTCTTCCTATAACCTTAGATTTCAATTTCGAATAGTAGGTTAGTCAAATTTTACTAAATTTCTCTATTTTCTCTTTCTTGATGAACAATTTTTCTACCTAGATTCTGCTTCTTGATTTCTTGACGAATACTGATCCAAATTGAGTGATTTTGAACCTATGGATTTTTCTTGGAGTCTTATTTCCAAGTTTAGAAAATCCCTAATTTCTCACCTCAATTCATCATTTGATTTGATCGAATTTGAGGAATACCTAAAACATACCCCATATTTCTTCGTGGATTCGATTGTTATTCAATATTATACTAATTAATTCTTGATGAAAACTTAAAATTAGTGAGTTTGGTAAGTTTTTGGCATGCATTCTTGTTTTCAACGACCACACTTAAACTTCATTGTCAATTGTCAATTCCTTAAGTTATTCATAAGTTTGACATGGAGGTAGGATTATACAAACGTGATAACATATGATGACAAGGTTCTATGTGGGAGTTCTTTTACACTTGATATGTCTTAGGGCACAATTTATAGCTTGATTAGAACATGAAATTTATACATGTAATTTTATGATTATTAATGCATATTTAAGCATAAAACATTTCATTCTTGTGTATTTTATTATACTTTGGGTGCATATCTATCATTCTATAAAAATATAAGTTTTCATCTCAAAATGCACTATTTTTAGGGATAATAATAAATAATTAAAGAGAGATATTTGAGATTAGATTATTCTCATTTTATATTTGAGATTATAATTAGGTTTTAATGTTAAATAATACAAGAAAAATATTTATATTTACACTCATCTATTTTTCTAGTTTTATTTTCTAAAAGAAATGAGTGTATTCTTGAACTATTTTTTTTCTTGTTATTTAAGAAATTTGACTTTAATGATAGATTATTTAATTTTTGATCATTAAAAATAAATCTAGATTAATTTGGAGTTATATTTTTAAAGTTATGAATTTTCTAATTTTTAGGGATTTATAGAATTTTTTTGGAAATATTTTGAATTTATTCTGATTTAAATAATACAAAAAAGATTTTATTTTCACGTGCAAAGTCACTTGCTTGTTGTCAAGTGGCAGCGATTGCTTGCGGCATGTGGCGCACACGTGTGTGCGCGCGCGAGGGTGTCATTTCTTTGTTAAGCATCATTTAAAGGATATAAGCTAACCCAAGTGGACCACTGTATATCAATAAGAAATTTTAGCCTTGATTTTTGCCATGCGGGACTGTGTTTTAATGTTTTTTTGTGGGGCGTTCTGGAGCAAGTGATGAAGTGGTTTTAATCGTGACCCTCCATTTTCACTTAAAGGGAGGGGGTACCGGACCCTTGCTCATTCGACGACAAATCAATTTATTAAAACCATTTGATCTTTGCTCTTTGTCTTGGGAGTTATAATAGCTAAGATTAAGTGCACCAAGTTGACTTCAAGAGATGCATGACAACATCTCTGGTGTCTAGTGAAGATCAAACAACACACGTTATGATGACATGCAAATGATGCATGAAAATATATGATTATTAATATAAATTAAGGTATAAAACATTCCATTATAATGCAATTTATCATATTTTTGAATGTTTATTTATCATTCTATGAAAAATAAGTTATAATCTCAATTTAGGGATAGTTATGATAAATTAAGAGAAATAATTTTAAGATTAGATTATCCCTATTTTATTTGAGATTATAATTAGGTTTTAATATTAAATAATAAGATAAAATACTTTTTCTACACTCATTTATTTTTATATGTTTTAAATTCTAAAACAACACACGTTAAGAAATGCGTATATTTTTGAAATAAAAATTTATCCTCTTTGTTTTTTTTTTAAATTTCGCTTTTTAGAATGAGAGATGATTTAATTTATGATCTAATGAAATAAATTTGGATTAATTTGGAGTGTTATTTTAAAATTTATAATTTTTTTAATTTTTATCAATTTTTTTGGATTTTTTCTAAATTTTTCTACGAATTTATTTTGATTTATTTTGAATTATAAAAAATTCAAAACAATTGTCGTGTGCTGACGTGACAATATAAAAAATTTATGATAAAAAATTATTTTATTATTGTGTGCAGACATGACAGCTGAAGTGGCACGGACAAAACAGCGGCGCCACGTGGCGGCGTATGAAAATGCCATGCATCGCACACGTGTACATGTGGGCGCGCGTGTGAGTGCGCGTGTGCGCACATGTGTGTGTTTGAAGAATGAGATAACATTCTTTTTAGGATTTTCGCTATCTCATTATGTACACATGCCTTATATACTCGTGCATTCGCTCTCATTTTTGTCATGTGGGAATATGTTTCTGTTTGAATTTGTGCAGATGATGTGGTGGGATGTCGAGCGTTCGATGCATGAATTAATCACGATCATCGATCGTTACTTAAGTGAGGGGGTACGTGGTGCACTTTGGTTTGTCAATGAATCGTTTTATAACGATTTAGTCTCATTCATTCTTCCAAGGAGTTATATCGGCTGAGATTAAAACCGGTGAAACATTTATAGAGCATTAGATCTTAGATCAGACTACGAGCATTTCACACGTTTCTTCTTCACGCGTGACATGGTGAAATCTCGGCAGTCCATCTCCGATCCAATGGACGTGATTTAAGCGTAACGATTCGCACATATGCATTTCATCAATGCCATTGATCGAAGATTAAACGGCGATCCGACGGTTACGCCTAAGTCTTCCTATAAATTGAGATGTTTTTCAACGATGTAAATCATTCTTGGGTTTTTTCGAGTAATCATACTGTCTAGACACCACAATCCTTGAATCTCCTTCTTCCCTCTGCTTCTAGATCAATTTCCGAGTCCAGAGCAATGTTGGCACTCCATTTCTAATCAGATGGATGTGAGTGACTTAACGGTGATGACTCGCATCAGAGCATTTTATCCAAGCTATCGATTTAAGATGAAGATACAAATCTGGTGATCATGCCCAAGTTTAGGCTATTTATACCCAAATTCTTCAATGGAGATAGAATTCTTGAATGTTTCGAGTAAACAAACTATTTAGATGCCTCAATTCTTGAATATCTTGTTTTCTTCCTCTTGTAGACTCTTTTATGTGTCCGAGGAGTGTTTGAAAGTGAGATTTTGTTGAGAGAATCGAGAGAATTTGTCTTTTGAACATGAGATTTTTGTTTTTCAAAACTCAAAAATGAAAAGCCCGGATTGGGCAATGAATTGGATCATTTCGAGCATGATTTGGGGTTAGATTATGTGTTTTCTCCCTAATCTTTCTTCCTATAACATTATATTTCAATCTTAAATAGTATTTAGTCAAATTTTATAAAATTTGTGTGTTATCTCTGTCTTCACAATCAATTTTTCTTTCTAGATTTTGGTCCTTAATTTCTCCACGAATATTGATCGAAATTGAGTGATTTTTGATTCCATAGATTTGTATTGGAGTCTTCTTTCCAAAATTTCTAAAATTCCCAATTTCTCACATCAGTTTATCATCCAATGTGATCAAATTTAAGGAATACATAAAAAATACGCCTATTTCTCCATGGATTTTACCCTTATTTACCATTATACTAATTAATTCTTGATGAAAACTTAATATTAATGAGTTCAGTAATTTTTTTGGCCTACATTCGTGTGTTTTTAAGGACCGCACAAAATGATATTGTAACTTGGCACCCACTGATGGATATTATGTGGCTTGTAAGCCAATCACACTTCCATGTATGTCATTTATGTTCATTGAAATAAAATTTATTCATCGTCATTCTTGTGTGATGTTTGGAATGAAGTCCATAAGCATATGGAATGACTAAGTGAATTATGATGAGATCATAATACAATGATCACTAGTCTATAAACATATGTTCTAAACATTCCTATTCATGGGATATTTAAGAGGGACATCAATTTATCCGGAAATTGGGTGCTCTTTGGAGAAAGAGGTCATTGGATTGATTTGTATGGATCCTTGAATGGTAACTTTACCTAATTGTAAATTAGGTTGATTAATGTCATGGTTGTGTATGTGGTCCTTTGACTTAAGACACAAAAAATATCTTGTGGATGTATGATTGTGTTTTGATTATGACTTATAGATCCCTAGCCACGGAATCTCTAAAACCTCATATATTTTATATAACATGAAGTCCTAAAAAATGATTATGTGGTCTAGATGGGATCATCCACCCTTGGTTTTTGAGGATATTGACTTAAGGAATGAGATCTAATGAAATCTTTAGACAAGGCAGTAGAAATATCAGAGGAGGAGTTTGCAATGATTTCTTACATGCATTAGTACCAACTTGAGTGATGGATTAGGGTTTAATAGTTGCCCATGCCCTACGTCATTCATGAGTCTTGTGAGAATGAAAGATTATATATGCATGGTGATCAATGATGTAGAGATTTCATAAGAGAGTTGTTACATACTCCATATCTCCTAGAGTACGTGATATATCTTAGCATTCAACGGGTTGACAACTCAACCTATCGATTGGATTAAATCAATCCTTGATTAATTAATTTATATTTTGATGTAGATAATTAATTAAAGTTGACCAATTTGGTCTTATTGGGCCTATAGAGTTATTAACTAGTAAGATATATGGTCCTAGAAGGTCACACACATAAGGTCTATAGATGTTGGTGGATATAGATATAATTATAAGGGTTTTTATGGAAATTTACATACCAAATGTTAATAAATAAGGGGAGAAGGACCCCAACTCAATTTGCTTGATATGTGTAAAAATATGGCCGTTGAATGCGTAAATTCATGTATCAAAAAATTTATACTCTACTCTTCAAGTTCGAATTTAAAATTTAGAATAGTGGCGAGTCAAGGTCGAATCCACAGGGAGGAAGGATAAAAAATAGAAATCAAGAAATTTTTTTGGTATTTTCAGATTTAGAAAGCGGAAATAATCGATGAAAGGAAGAAGACGCACACGTAAACGAAATGGATCGTTCAAATGCTCTTAAAATCCTTTCAAAGATTGGAAATCCTTGATTGGTAGTGGGAAAGTTAGTTTTAGGGTTTATAAATATGAAAACATGAATGAAAAGGTGAGAAAATAAAAAAAATATGAATAGTAAATGATCCTAATCCAAGGATTTATGATGAAAACATATATAGTGATGTCCTCTTATCCAAACATACCTTCGAGAGCCTGTACATTTTGCCTTGACTAGTGATAACATACAGTCTATACATGAAATTAGATGATTATTAATGTAAATTAAGGCATAATACATTCCATTCTTATGCATGTTATCATGTTTTGAGTGTATATCAATCATTCTATGAAAAATTTAAGATATAATATAAAAATGTACTATTTTAGGGAAAATAATAAACAAATAGAGAAAGATATTTAGGATTAGATTATTCCCATTATTATATTTGAGATTATAATTGGGTTTTAATGTAAAATAATAAGAGAAAATACTTCTTATACACTCATTTTTTTTCTAACGTTAATTTTCTAAAAGAAAGTGTATTTTTGAAATAAAAATGTCTTCTCTTGTTATTTTCTAAATTTAAATATTTAGAATGATAGAATATTTAATTTCTGATCAAACAAGACAATTTGGATTAATTTGGATTTATATTTTGAAAGAGATGAATTTTCTAATTTTCACGGATTTTTTTATTTTTAAAAATAAAAAATGGTTTTATATTAGGCGCTAACGCGGCAGATTGTTGCTACGTGGCAATGTATGTGTGCTTATGTGCGTGCACACATGTGCGCGTGTATGCATGTATGCGTAATTAGTGGGTTAAGCAACCTTTTTAGGATATAAGCAAAAACCATTAATTCACTCATTATATACCCATCAAATCGTGTTATTGTTTTTCATGTGGTACTATTTCCTTTTGCTTTTATTCATAAATGACGTGGCACAACGAGAAGCTTCCGATCACGCGATTTGATTGCGATCTTTGATTTTCACTTAAGTAAGGGGGTACTGACAAAACAAGGGATGCGGTCGTTGAAACACACGATCGTCGGTCAAAAAAATTTTATGATTCTGAACTCACGATAATTCAAAAATCAGAAATCAAGTACATCGATGAGATCGGGTCGAATCACAGATAGCACGGTTGACTTTTACTGAAAGAGTTGACTTGGCCAAACTTAAGTCTAATTAGGGTGTTTAGAAAATGAAAATAATATATTATCAATGGAAATAGTACTAATATACGAGAAAATATATTTTAAGAGTGTTGAAAAATATTTGGAGGAGAAAAGTCAAAAGGCAAGGTCAAAACATTGACTTTCACTAGACTTTGACATTATGTAAAATCAGAGAGGAAAAACATAAGAAAATATTAAGAAAATTATATTTTTAAAAACTAGAGAGAAAGATAAGAATTTTGATATAAAGATTATGATTTTTCAAGAAGAATTGGATTTATTGTGATTTATTGGAAATCAGTAGATGGAAAATCACCGAAATGAAGGTTTCGGTTAGAATCGTTAAATTGACTTATCAAATGATATCCAAATCTAGAAAATTACATACACATATAAAGCTTACGATTAGAGGATTCCAAAGACACAAAAGTAATCAAATTTCACCTTCTATATTTGTAGTAATAGCCCTCAAAAGTCAATGCCCAAATTCAGTTTGATTTTACACATCAGTTGGTCAAACGACAAATTGAAGGGTCAAAACCTAATGAAAATTGATGATATCCACAAAAAGCTGATTGAATAAGGAATCTAATGAAACCAAATTTGAATGAATTGGACTTAAGGTCAGGGAGAAATACTTGTTTGGAAATCAGCAAAAATCCGCGATGAAATTTGGGTGAAATGATGAAATTCCGATTTCCTGAACTCTAGTTACCTATCTGAATCTAATCTAAACTATTGATAACATGCTACAGTAACATAATAAAACATGATTTTTGATGCATACTAAGGTATAAATGGTTTCATTTACATGCATGTTATCATACTTATGTGTATTTTTCTATCATTCTATGAAAAAGTCATTATAATCTCAAAAATACTTTAAATTAGGGTTAAATATGATGATTTAAAAGATAAATAATTAATAACCCATCTTTACTTGAGATTATAGAGGTTTTAAAGTTAAAATAATGAGAGAAAATGTTTTATAAACATTTATTTATATATTTCTAAGTTAAAATCCTTAAAAATATAAATGTATTTTTGAAATGAAAATTAAAACTCTCATTATTTATCAATTTTTATCTTTTATAATGATAGATAATTAAATTTCAGATCAAATGAAAGAAATTTGGATTAATTTGGAGTTATATATTAAAAGTCATGAATTTTCTAATTTTTAGGGATATTTCTACATTTTTTCTGAATTAATTTCAATTTTTAAATGAATAAAATGATTTAATAAAAGGCAAAAATGGGATGATTTTTCGCACGGGTCCCACGTGGATGCGACGTGGCACTTAGGGCCATGTGGCAGCGTCACGTGGGCCCACGCGGCGCCTACGCGTCGATGTGACGTGGCGTGATATTTATATTTACTTATATATATAGTTCATAGTATGTATAGCATTGTGTTTATCGGAAGGGATTATTAATCCCCTTAAAACGTCGCTCATTATAAACTCAACTGCCTTCCTTAATTTTTCCCATGTGGGACTAAGTCCCACACAGTCTTTAAAGTGCAGGTGACGTGGCCGCTCATGGTGCGTTGGATTGGGCGGGGCGCGGAACATGGCGCATCGATCGCGTGCGCTCGTGGTCCACTGGAGATAATCAACGCACGTGCTGGAATTAAATGGATTATAACGGCCGAGATTTAATCGTGCGGGGAGCATCTCAACCGTCCGATCGCAATCCAACGGCGCGATCTTAAGCGTTTTTATAATGCTAATCCACGCAGCTCATCTAGACCGTCCATCACGATCGGACGGCTACGACTTAAGTGAAACGGTCTACGATGGACCGTTCCATCATAACCATCGATCGTTTTGATCGGACGGTTACACCCAAATGTACTATAAAGCAAGATGTTCTTCGATATTCTAAAGCATTCGAGTTGGAAATCAAGAAATTGATCTATCTAGACACCTCCCCTCTCGTTTCTCTCAATCCCATCATGTTCTACACCTATTTCCGCACCTCTGGAGCATCTGAGATTAAGATTTGGCCGTGTAGATTGGTAGAAATCGACGCTTGAACTCACGAACGCGTTTTTCGGTATTTTCATTGATTAATCGGGTTAATTGAGTTAATCTGATCGCTAATCATGGTTAGTGGAAGCGGTTTTTGCTAATATTTCATGCATTTATGTTTGATTTCAATTTAGATTAGGATTTAAGGTTTAATTTTGGTTAATTTTCATTAAAATCGTGATTTCTTCGTGCGAAAATTTCTCACCACTTCGATCTTCAATTTCTCCGCGAAATCAAAACCAAATTCGATGATTCTTGATTCCGTGGAATCGATTTGAAGTTCTCTTTCATAATTTACCATTTTCCCCAATTTCTATCATCAATTCACCATCGAATTTGATCAATTTTGAAGAATACATCAAGAATTTCCTTATTTCCCTGTGGATTCGACCCTTATTTACCATTATACCCTTCAATTCGATTCATTTTTATCAAATTGGTAAGTTCGGAAATATTTTTGACATGAGACCGTGTGAAATCAATGACCTCGTGGTCCCATCTCATCAACTATCTAGAATGCAAAAATTACGAAGGAATCAGACTACTAACCGAATTGATGCGAAGATTGAGCCTTAAATTGCTTTGATTGCTGTTACATTCTCCGATTCCTTCTTCAACGTACTTTTGACGTTCAAGGGGCAATTTATAAACGTTTTCTCACAATATTCGTGATTTACTTGCCTCAACTCATGCGCGATTGAGTCTAGAATGCAAGAGAATCACATAGAATTGAAGATCTTCCTCCAAAAATACTTTATTTCATGCTTAATTAAGAGTTACATTTTTGTAAGAGAACATCTATTTAGAAAAGAATTAATTGCGAGAAATCTGGGCCATCCGTTTCGCTTAAGGAGCTTGAATGGCTCAGATGAAGCCACGTAACACTCAATAAGTGGACTAGGATCCCACGATGTGAGCCTACTTCCTACTTGATTTTTACTGTTCAATCTTCATCGGAGCGTCTACAATTTGCCACGTGTCACACCATCATTAGCTGAGTGCAGGATTAAGTCGCAACCATTAGATCTCACTAAGGAGATCAATGGTTACGAATTTGTTACATGTCATTGATCAAGATCTGGTGGACCGAAATCCACTAGATCAATGCGCGGCTTTTCGCGCATTTGATCAGATGCTCCACACGTTGCCACATCGCTTGCGAAATAGAGACATAAGTTTAGTCCCACACGGAAGAAAATAAAGGGAATTGTCGCCTATATAAGGGGAAACCATTATAAGCTTTTGTGGCGCCCAAGGGGCCTAGTAGGTCTCCCCTTTAACTCTCCTGGGCCCACTATACTCGTGGGCCCAATAAGCTTAGGCCATGTCCTTAGCTTGTGCGCCACATAGGTGCCCACGTGGGTCCGTGTCGACCCACGTTGGGTGCTTTATAAAAATCACCCAACCTGTTCGATGAAATGCAAGCTGTAGAGCGTAGCGGAAATTCTTTCCGCGAATAGCTTAAAGTTTAATTGTTTTATTCTCAATCTCTCTTCCCGATCTCTCAATTCGACGTGATCAGTTAAGTAGGTGGATTGCGTATGCTACACTCCCGCTCCCCATTCCTCCTTTTTCTCATCCGCTCCTCTTCTCCCTCTCGCTCTCTTCCTTTCTTTCTCTCTCCTCTGCGCTTTTCCCTGCTCTCCCAGTTTTTTCTCTCTATCTCTCTCTGTCTCTCTCCTCTGCGCTATTCCCTGCTCTCCCAGTTTCCTCTCTTCTCCTTCTCCTCCTCTCTCCTTTGCGCTCTTCCCTGCTCTCCCAGTTTCCTCTTTTCTCCTTCTCCTCTCCCTTTCTCTCTCTTGCGTTTTTCTCTCCTCGCGTCTCCTCGCGACGGAAATTGCTTCCATCGCGAGGAGAACTCTTTCTCTTCCTTTCCTCTTTCTCTCTCTCTCACGACGGAAAATCTCCGTCGCGAGATTGTGGTCTTACTCTCTCTCTCTCTTTCTCTTCCGTCCCTCCTTCTCTCTCTAAGCTCCCTCGCTCGCCACCACCTTCTTCACCGCGCTTGTTTTTCGCCATCGACGAGAGAGAAGAGAGAAAAGGGAGAAGATAAGAGAGAGGAGAGAGGAGAGAGAAAATTACCTCCTTTTATTTTAAAGGGTAAATGTCACGAGGTACCCCAACGTTTCCCCCAACCGCCAGATCTACCCTAACCTTTTAAAACCCCCAAATCTACCCCAACCTTTGAAAAAACTAGTCAGATCTAACCGAGCTGCTGACATTGCAAAATCTGAGTCCACTGTGCATCGATGTGGAGTACATGGCGGAGGTTGACGGGGACGGAAGCCACCTTGGCCGCCACGTCAGCAGAGGGAAGAAATTAAATCGCGACAAGAGAGAACGACAAGAGAGAGAGAGTGCGGCAAGAGAGGGGTAGAGGGGACATCGGCGAAAGAGAGCTCTCTGGCGGCAAAGTGGGCAGCGGCGAATCTATCAGGCATTTTTTTTCCTCGCAAGGTTCTGTCTTGGTCTTTTTCCCTCGAAATCCTGTCTGCTACCCTACACCTTACTCCTTTCCCTTTGTCGTAGTAGATTCGATGATCTCTCTCTCCATCCAAACCAGCTTCTTAAAAGCAGGAGAAAATCGAGCGCGCATGGAAGAATAATACAGAGAGAAAGTGAGGCGCGAAGATCGGAGCTCTGTCTCCTCTCAACCGCCAAAAAGCTTCTCACATTGCTTCAAATTCAGAAACTCTCTCGCATTGCCCTCTCTCTGGAAATCACGAAAGAAGGACGCCCTCACGAAAGCTAATCGCCGATGCTCTCTCTCACTCATAACCGTCGAAAGCTTCTCTAGGTTATTCAAATTTAGAAAAGAAATCTCCCTCTCAACCGCCGAAAGCTTCTCCAGGTTATTCAAATTCAAAAAAGAAATCTCCCTCTCAACCGCCGAAAGCTTCTCCAGGTTATTCAAATTCAGAAACTCTCTCACATTGCCCTGTCTCTGGAAATCACGAAAGAAGGACGCCCTCACGAAAGCTAATCGCCGATGCTCTCTCTCCCTCTCAACCGCCGAAAGCTTCTCCAGGTTATTCAAATTCAGAAAAGAAATCTCCCTCTCAACTGCCGAAAGCTTCTCCAGGTTATTCAAATTCAAAAAAGAAATCTCCCTCTCAACCGCCGAAAGCTTCTCCAGGTTATTCAAATTCAGAAACTCTCTCACATTGCCCTGTCTCTGGAAATCACGAAAGAAGGATGCCCTCACAAAAGCTAATCGCCGATGCTCTCTCTCCCTCTCAACCGCCGAAAGCTTCTCCAGGTTATTCAAATTCAGAAAAGAAATCGTTCCAGTTCAATCTTACATTCAAATTCAGAAAAGGAGAAAATTATTGCTGCTCTTCTACTCTCCGAGTTCAAGAACGGGGGAAACCAATTCTGAGAACGATTAACGGGAGAAATCAGGTCAGATTCGGTTGGCTTTTGTTTTGTGCCGTGGTGTTCTCCGGGTTTCAAGAAGCTATTTTGCAGTTCAAGATCCTTCCTTTTAGTGTGATGCTGGCGAGGTTGTGTCCTCCTGGATGTGAAGGATCTGTGATGGCATTTTTTGCTTCCTCTTTCGCTCTAGCCAATATTTTTGGTGGGTACTTTGGCATTGTTGTGGCTGGGTATTTTAGGGTTTCAGAAGAAGATTCTATAGGGCTTCCAACAGGAATTGTTGTTGGGGCGGCGTGTTCGCTGGTTCCTTTGTTATTTCTGTCATGGATTCCTGGCAATCATCGACATTATGTGAATGGAGAGTGAGGGCTTGGTGTTGGGTATTGTATGTAGTGAAGTTAGTTGGCACTGTACTAAGTCGTTTGAGCTCAGAGACACACACAGAGAGAGGAAATTGTGCAACTGATAGATATGTACAGTCTTTTGAGCTACATCTGTAGAAAGAAAAAATATGCTTGGTTAATTTATGGAAAATAAAAAATTATAGTTCTTGGTTAATTTTATCGTTAGCCGTTTGCAGGGGGAGAGAATTTGCAATTCATTGGTAAATGCTCCTCTTGAGCTGTGTTTTGTGCAACAAGAGTAAGTGATGTTCCTCTGGACCGAGTTCATTGAGAGAGCTAATAGATGAAAGAAAGAACATGAAGTCAACTCTGAGTTGACTTTTGAAGCAAACTGGTTCTCGGGACCAATTCCGTAGAAAGAGAGAGAGAGAGAGAGAGAGAGAGAGAGAGAGAGAGAGAGAGAGAGAGAGAGAGAGAGAGAGAGAGAGAGAGAGAGAGAGCAAGCAGTGAAGAACACCAATGGCTTCAAAGAAAAATCACTAAAACTTCGGGAAATAAAATTTGACGAGGAAAGAGCTTTAGTAACAAATTAACCTAAGCCCTGTATCCCCCCAAGCGAAGACCCTAACTTTCTCAAAGGATATTGTCCAAAAACATTCGAAGTCCATAAAAAAAGAACATCTCAAGGGATTCGAAAGAATTAAAATAAATAAATTAATTAAATATCTCTTGTCTAATGAATGTCCATGACACATAAGTGGTTACAAATCTGAATGGTGCAAAATACATCAGCTTCAAAAGCTTTTAATCTTTGAATTTGGCATCAAGAATCTACCAATTTCATGTTCAAGACATGACGAAACCTTGATAAGATAATGGCCATCGTTGTTGTAGCACATGTTAAATGAAATTCCATTCAGTGTGGCTTGATCTATTTGTTGTCTCTCTTAAGTTGTACCTTCAGCTTTTTCCCTTCCATCTGAAACCCATTCATCATACCGATGGCAAAGGTGTGCTGAAGCAGGAGAGTCATAACTTACAAAACCTGATCACGTATGAAAAATAACTTTGACTCTTCAAAAGCATTTTAATTTCAAAAATTGACAGAGGATGAGATATTACCGAAGCACTTGCTTATACCGAGCTTGTTTTGTCAACAAACACCTTTGCACTCAAAACTCTGCCATATGGTTGAAGGACATCAGAGAGATCCTGATCGCCGAATTCTTGGGGAATAGGATAGATGAACAAATTAGCGCCAGGAGGACCTAAAAAGACTCATAGCGTAAGAAACTTATAACATATAATCGCTGGAATTTAATGCAGATTAAAGCATTTTGTACCTTCAATCTGACTCCGAGCGCTTCCACTAAGGCTTGAATTTACTGCGGAACCGCTGGTCAATGTTGTGGCCTGACTCAGATGTTGGTGATTCATCATTCCTAGATATGTCAAAGGAAATTGCATCCCTTGAAGAGGATGATAATGCGAGCCCACATAGGGTGACGTGCTCACAGAAACAGGAGAATTAATGGACAGTGTGTTTGATTGGCTAGTGGCCGAAACTATATTGGTGTAGCATGTTTCCTGAATCTCTACCTCTACAGGCACGAAGAGAGTGGGATCGCTCCGGCTGCGTAGTGGGATCCAGCAGCGTTCAGCGGGGGGGGTGATGTGGGCCTCTTCCAGCGGCGACCTGGTTTTAATGATTAAATGAATACCTGTTCAACAACCTAGTGAAGGAGAAGAATCTGCGGGTTGGCGTTGTCGTGTTGGAGCTGCCGTCGGAGCAGTGGTTGGCGATGGCGATCCCTCCGGTCTGATGGGCAACATCTACCCGGCGAAGTGGAAATTCTGTAGCCCCCTACGATCTCTGTGTGATTAATGGATACATGTTCAGTCCTTTATGTTCAAGAAGAGAATTGGAGCATGCTGAGAAAGTTTGGAAAAAGGTCAAACCATACTTCGCCTCCATCTTCCATCCGTCTTTGGGTGCATGTCTTCTTATTGTGGCCAACCTGGTGGCAGATAGAGCACGTCATCTCTCACTACTGTCAACTCTTCTTTTTTGCTTGGGCCGGCCGGGTTGTCTCCTCACGAGAGGGGGGAATACGTAGCCCACTTCAACTTCAGTCCACAAATTCTGCCCATTCATTGGGGGGATACCGCGGCTGTAAGCACGTTCGTACGCATCTTTCTTGAAATAATCGGAGACGAAATTGGCGTGATCTTGCCTAACCCAAAGGAATGCAGGCAACGACATGGGAGCACTGGAATGCCTCTTACATCGAAAATATCCGCAAGTACTGTGCTCCAACATTCAAGTCCACCACAAATCTGCTTTCCGACAAAGGTCACTTCAAATTTATAATCGCTCGAATGCGCAACATTGCATCTCCTAGACTCCACCTTGTTCGCTTCAAGCAGCAGTCTTACACGAGGACATACTTTATCAGATCTATCGAAAAATAGCTCACGTTTCTCAATAATTCTATGCATGATTGCAGTTCTGATATCTTCCAGCATGTCAATGATAGGTCTAGACCTAGCACGGAGGATGTAGTTGTTGAAGCATTCGCAAATGTTATTATTGATGACCTCACATTTAGGCCGTTCATGAATGTAAGCCCTGCAAAATTTCGTTAGGCGTACAACTTGGAAGTCCTGCGCGGCCTGCAGTTTTAGCGTGCTCATCCGTCTCATGATCCTCGTGAAGTCTTCATGTGTAGTGCACTTTACAGCTTTCCAAAATAAGACCCTCAATGCCTCAGTGGAATGCCCTTTCTTCTTCCAATTTACAAAAATATGCCTTGCACAATTCCTATGCTCCGCGTGTGGCAAAAGATACGACACTGCATTCTCTAGACCCTGCAAGAAATTATTGGAACATATTAGTTCCACCGTAGACAAATAAGACTCCGTATAATTATATTATTCTGAAGGTGACAGTTACTCACCTTCTGTTGGTCGCTTATAATCGTCCAACTAAGTCCATCGAAAATGCCTAAATCTTGCATCAACAGTTTAATAAACCAAGTCCAAGAGTCCTGGTTCTCTTCCTCAACCACCGCTCAAGCAATAGGGAACATTTAATTGTTCCCATCCCTCCCCACGACACTCAACAGTTGCCCTTTCGTTTCGGTCTTCAGAAAACAACTGTCTAACCCAATGACTAGTATGCACCCGACAAGAAAACTATGTGCCAGTGAATCGAAGCATATATAGAGCCTCTTAAATCTACTCAAAGATTCAGGGGTCTCTTTATCAACGACTAACTCGAAAGTCCCCCCTGTTGACCTTCCTCAACTCATGAACATAAGCGGACATCATGTGGTAGTGCTCATTCAACGTTCCTTGAAGCATCTTTCGCGCCGCGGATCTAGCTCTATAGCATATTTGCTCTAAGACTATGATTCCAAAATTTTCATTGATTTCCCGCAATATATACTGCAGCTTCCAATTCATATCCATCCGAGATTTCTCCAAGAAGTGTGTTGTGATCCACTTATAATCGGCTTGTCTGTTTCTTGGTGCTCTACTGCACGTATGAATATCATTTAGTGTCTTTACAACAAAGTATTCCTTCCTACCATCAAGACTGACATATATCCTCCATGGGCAGTCCCTATCGCATAAGACCTCAACTTTCCGTTCACTGGACTTCCGAAATTTAATGTTAAACCCATTCGCTATACTGTAACTCTTCACAACTGACGTAAATTCGGCATGCGATTCAAATGTCATGCCCACTTTAAATGTAATCGCCTCAATAGGGCATCTCGGATCGTACCTTCTGCCCCTGGGTATGTTCTTTATGCTTCCAACCTCCTCATCAGAATCAACGGGACTGATTTCCTCATCGGCTGAATTATCATACTCACTACGATATCCGTTAGCTAATATTTGTAGCTGCGATTGTTCTTTTTTATTCCTCCATCCATCAACAAATTCATCGCTCTACTCTTCACTGGAATATCCATAGTAATCACTTGTAGAAAAATCATCATCCTCATTATATCCAAAAGGAATATATTCAGCATCATCCTCACTAGTGTAGTGAACATCATATGCCGCTGTCGTCGTTGGTTGTCGCGAGGACTCAACTATCGCCCATCCGGAATACTCCGTTGTCATATCATTGGTCACGTGCCCAATTGGTCGACTAGCAGAGCTTGACATTTTTGATGCAAAGACTTCAACACCAATCTTCTATATGCTAAGCTGGAATAAGAAAAAAAAACAAATGAATCAGGGTTTGTTTTTGGCGTAGAACCTTATATCATGAACGTAGTTTAAGAGGATCAAGGTTTGTTTTTGGCGTCGGATCCTCCACCGACTAACAGCTCTAATTGCAACTTCAGGGGCAGCACTGAGTTTGTTTTTCGAGTGTGTCTGAACGATGGCCCTACAGCCGGAGAGCCTGTACTTGTACTGTTTCTGCTCCCTTATCGCATGTAAGGCATGTAACATACATAGGATAATCGGTGGCGAGGTATGTGACATGAGAATATAATGGCTTATGGATCTTCAGAGACGGGATTCATATGTTTTTTTAGGTGTGCCGTCCAATGAAGGTTCACCCTGAAATGAATCTTGGAGAAAATCCTACACCTCTCAGTTGATAACGAGAGCTTTACTGTCAGACAATGGAAGAAGCAGATTAGAAATTTACGCACTTAATTAATCGATTGCCTTCAATACGTATTTCTTATAAGTTCCCATGAGACACCTTGAATTCTATTTTCCCGCAGGTAAATGTGAAAAACAGTCAATAACATGAAGTTTATAGACTCGCGGGGCGGTTCTGCAGAGAAGAGAGAGAAGGAGATATTGTGTGTGCTAGAGAGAGATAGAGATGTTGGATTTATTACACTATCCCATTTATGTGACTTTATATAAAGGATATGGATATGAATACAATATTGGGTATAGAGATTATGGCGATTATGGGACGCCATTATTTAAGAAGCAGTTGGGTTTCATCACGAAGTGGCAGCGTGGGTAACGTCGTGTTAGATGATATACGTAATAACCGCCTTAGTTTTCTCGTGACGGTTATCAACACGTCTATTTAAACCGGCAATATGTATCGAGACACGGGTGTGGAAACTGACGCGCGTGAATTCATAAGAGGATCTCTACCCATTGGAGAGAATACGCCACTGTCGGGTGATCTTTGTCAAAGCACGGAAATCTCAGTCACTATTTTCCGCATAGATGGCGACATCAGGTATGTATAGATTCCATCAATTGGTATCAGAGCAGGTTAACTGCAAAGATTTCCGTAATATTATTAAAATCTAGGCAATCATTGCCCAGATTTAAGAGGCAATTATTGCCCATATTTAGGATGCTTTACAAAGGGATCCATTTCGGATTATATTAAAGATGTATTTTGGATTCCAAGGGCACGTTGAGAGAAGAATAATTAGAAGTGATTTTATATTCATTTTGAATGGTTTTAAATCCCTTTAAAAGGCCTCTTAAATCCATGAAATGATTCAATTTCATAATTATTTCTGAAATTCACAGTAAATTTTGATTAAGTCATTTCATTTATCAAATTGTGAATTTAATTTTTACAAAATCTAAGTTTTGCATATTATTCCTGTGCTAAACATTTATGTGCATTTTGATCCAATTTATATTTAATGGACATTATGGTTCTAGAAATAATTTCTTGGAAAATACCATGTATTTAGTTTATGATCGGGGCAACTTGGTTTCTCACCTCCGTGACACTAAGTAAGAATGATCACAAATTAAAATACATGAAGAAATAAATAATGGAATTCAAGCTTTGCATTTAGGTAAATGAGATTAGTGATCACTCACCAACGCGGGGATCACTATGCTCCTATCTAAGTGGGTGGAATGTTTATGTTTTCGTATTTGACTTTAAAATTCTTAGTGCCCAACGGTACACTGCTTTATACGATTTTACGATCACATAATTAGTTTCATTTTCTTGGCATTTGCATTTTTATTTTCCCACCTACGTGGAGTTATAATTTTCTTAGCTAAGGATATTAATCTCGTGAGCAAATAATACTTTCAGTGTGAAAATATGCTATTGGGGTTCCCATGTTGAATGGGAACAATTTTTCTTGATTGGAAAGAAGTCTGTCCTATTTAATTTAGGTGTGATGGACCTGGATTTATGTTCTAGAATTCCCAAACCCACTCGAGACAACTTCAAACTCGAAGATTTTGAAGTTGAGGAGTTTGCATCGTGGGAAAAATCAAATAGACTTTACATGAAGTACATGATCCAACATGTACCTAGAGAATTTAGAGGTCCTTATAATGACCAAACACTTGCTGCTGATTACTTGATGCAAATGGAAGGACAATTCGCTAGTGCCGACAAAGCTAAAGGAGGATCATTGATACGGAAACTCGCTAACACTCGCTATGATGGAAAAGGGAACATTCGTGAACACATTCTCGTTCATGAGAGATATATCCGGAAAACTACAAGAGCTTGATATGATGATTCCCGAATCCTTCTTAGTGCATTTTATTATGCGTACTTTGCCTTCGTCATATGAGCAATTTAAGATATCCTAAAAATTCACATAAGGACATTTGGTCAATAAGTGAACCGATGACCAAATGCGTGCAAGAGGAGGATAGGCAGAGGGCAAAGTCAAAGGAGATGAACACCGTGAATACTGAGCCTACTCACGCATTCGGATCTAGTTCACCGAAGAAGTCCAAGTCGCGTTCGGGGAAAAAAGCTTGGTGTGAAAAACCGACATCAGAAAGGTCAAATGCTTTTTCTGCAAGAAGACTGAGCATTTTAAGAAAGACTGCGTGAAACGCAAGGAATGGTTTATAAAGAAAGGTATATCAGCATTAGTCATTTGTAACGAATCACATTTAGCTTCTATTCCTAACACTAGCTGGTGGATTGACTCAGGTGCCACCGTGCACATTTCAACCACTTTGCAGGGCTTTCTGACAAGGCGGCTTCCGACTGAGAGTGAACGTTATGTTGTCTCCGGCAACCGGCAACGTTCACATTTGAAGGCAGTCGGGACTTAAGGATCGCTTTGGAATCGAAAGAGCTCATTTTTAAGAATTGTTTTCATATTCCGTCATTTCAGAGAAATTTAATTTCTGTTCCATATTTAGTTAAAGACAATTATAGTGTTGTGTTCAATGCATCTGGAATGTCTTTGTTGCATGGAACAGTTATCATTGGCACTGCCATACTTGATGGATTATTTAGGTTAAATACATATTCTTCAAATGAGCATCTTTCATTAAATGTTAATTCAAGTAAAAGGAATAGAATCAGTACTAACTCAGGGATTTTATGGCATAAGAGATTGGGATATATATCCCAAAAGAGGGTGGAAAGACTAGTGAGAGAAGGTCTTTTGGGATCTTTGGATTTCACTGACTTATCCACTTGTGTTGATTGCATGAAAGCAAAGACAACCAACACATTCGGGAAGAGAGCAATAAAAGCCCAAACTATCTTAGAATTGATTCATACAGATTATATGTGAACCTTTTGACCCATGCTTTACTGGCCAAAGGTATTTTATCACCTTTATTGATGACTACTCAAGGTATATGTATCTCTATCTTATTCATGAGAAGTCTGAATCTTTGAATAAGTTTAAAGATTTTAAGACTGAGGTAGAAAAACAATTAGGAAAACCTATCAAGATAGTCAGGTTTGATAGAGGTGGAGAATATTATGGAAGATACACCAAAAATGGACAAATGTCTGGACCTTTTGCACTATTTCTTAAGGAGCATGGCATAGTACCACAATATACCATGCCAGGTAAACCCAATATGAATGGGGTAGCCGAAAGATGAAATAGGACACTAAAGGAAATGGTCCGGGCAATGATGAGTCACTCAACCTTACCGAACTCAATGTGGGGAGAAGCCTTAAAGACAGCCGTGCATATAATAAATAAGGTTCCTACAAAATCCATAAAGAAAACTCCATATGAGTTATGGACTAATAGGAAACCATCTCTGAAATATATGCACATTTGGGGATGCCCAGCTGAAGTGAAAGTTTACAACCCACATGAGCGATCTCTGGATTCAAGAACAGTTAGTGGATATTTCATTGGCTATCCAGAGAGGTCGAGAGGTTATAGATTTTTTTGTCCTAGTCATTCAATGAGAATAGTTGAGTTTGACCGTGCATTTTTCTTAGAGGATGGTCGTATTAGTGGGAGTACAATAAAGAATTTTGTTTTTGAGGAGTCTCAAGAGGACGTCATCACCCCTCATCAAGAATATATCGAGGGTGGAAATGATAATCCTCATAGAGAAACTGAAGTATACTTACCTCAGGCTGTTCCAATGAGGAGCAACATTCAAAGGAAAAGAGTACCGCCTCAAGAACTATCAGATGTACATCCTCAGGAACAACCAACTGTGCAACCTGTGATGGATCAATTTATTGATGAGCCACATGAAGGTCAACAAGCTACTCTAAGAAGATCATCTAGGGAAAGACGTCCAACAATTTCTTCTGACTATTATGTGTATCTTGCTGGTGAAGACTTAAGTCAAAGGTCGAATGATCCATCAACGTTTTCACAAGCAATTAATTGTGTTGACTCTAGCCACTGGTTAAATGCCATGAAGGATGAACTAGTTTCAATGGATCGTAACCAAGTCTGGGACAACGTTGAATTACCTTCAGGAAAAAGGCCAATTGGTTGTAAATGGATATACAAGACCAAACTAAATCCTGATGGATCTATTGAACGATATAAGGCCAGATTAGTGGCAAAGGGCTTTACGCAAAGAGAGGGTATTGACTATTATGAGACTTATGCTCCTGTCTCATCTAAGGATTCACTTAGGATAGTCATGGCACTTGTAGCTCATTTTGATTTAGAACTACATCAAATGGATGTGAAAACAGCTTTTCTGAATGGCGAGTTAAATGAAGAAGTGTACATGCAGCAACCTCAAGGTTTTGAGATTAAAGGAAAAGAGCATATGGTTTGCAAGTTGAAAAGGTCAATTTATGGACTCAAGCAAGCCTCTCGTCAATGGTACTTCAAATTTAATGAGGTAATTATGAAGTATGGATTTAAGGAAAATATAGTTGATCAATGTATTTACCTCAAGAAGGGTGGGAGTGCATGGATATTACTTGTGTTATATGTGGATGACCTTCTACTTGCAAGCACAAATCTTAGCTTGTTGACGGAGACAAAGAATTTACTCTCTCAAAATTTTGATATGAAAGACATGGGCGAAGCTCATTATGTCATTGGAATAGAGATTCATAGAGATAGGACTTTGGGAATACTTGGATTATCTCAAAGATCTTACATATCAAATGTATTGCATAGATTTTTGATGGAAAATTGTGCTCCTGGTAAAGCCCCTATAGTGAAGGGTGACAAACTAAGAAAATTGGAAGGTCCTCATTCGGATACTGAGAGGCTAACCATGAAAGAAAAACCATATGCCGCGGTAGTTGGATCTCTCAACTATGCGCAAACTTGTACACGTCCTGACTTAGCTTTTGTCACAAGATATCTTGGGAGATATCAGAGTGACCCAGGTCTATCACATTGGCAGGCAGCAAAGAAGGTCCTACGCTACTTACAAGGGACCAAAAATCTGATGCTCACATACAAACGAACAAAGCAATCGGAGATCGTTGGATTCTCTCGACTCGACTATGCTGGATGTCTAGATTCAAGAAAGTCTACGTCTGGTTATATCTTCATGCTTACTGGTGGAGCTGTCTCATGGTCAAGTAAAAAGCGTAAGACGCTTGCAGCATCAACAATGGAGGCTGAGTACATAGCTTGTTTCCATACCACCTCACAAGCTGTGTGGATAAGGAACTTCATTTCACATCTAGGAGTGGTGGACTCCATAAAGAAACCCTTAAAGATTTATTGTGATAATGAAGCTTCCGCAAGTTCTCCAACAACAACAAGAGTTCAAGTGCATGTAAGCACATGGAGGTTAAATTCTTGATTGTGAAGGAGAGAATTAGAGATCAATTAGTATCTATTGAGCACATCGGGACTCGAAGAAATGTTAGCTGACCCTCTTACAAAAGCACCGCCACCAAGTACTTATAGTGGGCATGTGAGTAAGATGGGATTAGCAAGTAATCTCAGTGATATTGTGGACTAGAACTAATGATGATATCATTTGTGTATTGATCTCTTGTGTCGCTATGTTTAAACGATTTTTATCTATTGATGCATTAAGAAAAATGAATGTTTTATGTATTGTCATGACATCTTTGTATTCATTCACAAATTTTATACCATAAAGAAATTGGTTCTGATATCAATCGTGATTTACTTAGTACGTGGAAGGAACATATACCATGATAGTATATTACCGCCATGACTAGTTTCATGAGTAGTATCTTTATGAACTGATGAATGCTATTGATTGTATTTAATTGTGGTCGCGCCACACATCCATGATCAAGTACTTTATATTAAGTCAAGTGGGAGAATGTTGGATTTATTACACTATCCCATTTATGTGACTTTATATAAAGGATATGGATATGAATACAATATTGGGTATAGAGATTATGGCGATTATGGGACGCCATTATTTAAGAAGCAGTTGGGTTTCATCACGAAGTGGCAGCGTGGGTAACGTCGTGTTAGATGATATACATAATAACCGCCTTAGTTTTCTGTGACGGTTATCAATACGTCTGTTTAAACTGGCAATATGTATCAGACACGGGTGTGGAAACTGACGCGCGTGAATTCATAAGAGGATCTCTACCCATTAGAGAGAATACGCCACTGTCGGGTGATCTTTGTCAAAGCACGGAAATCTCAGTCACTATTTTCCGCATAGATGGCGACATCAGGCATGTATAGATTCCATCAAGAGAAGCTGCCTGGATACCCATGAAAACCCGTTTTCCGTCATCCGTACTTCCGTACTTAAAATACATGTCAACCATAGCGTTCCCGATGGCCAAGTCAACCCCGTATGCTGACTTTTCAATTCTCCCGTGAATCAGTCTCCCGTGTTGGAGACTAGAAAGGCCGCTGAAGGCTGGAACGACGCTGGCGAACAAAAATTCGTTCTCCAGAAAACCCATCCTCAGCATTTCCAAGTAGAAAACAATGGCTTCCTCGTGCAGATCGTTGTGCATCAA
Source organism: Lemna minuta (assembly GCA_024174645.1). Lineage (NCBI taxonomy): Eukaryota > Viridiplantae > Streptophyta > Magnoliopsida > Alismatales > Araceae > Lemna > Lemna minuta. Next base: position 19,198,394 of record CM044106.1, read on the forward strand.
CCCGGAGATGATCGCCGTCCAGGAGAGTATATTCTTCTTTTTGATGTCTCAGAAAGCTGTGATAATGGAGTTCTTGGGTCCCTCACAATTTGAATACATCGTTACGAGCGCGTTTCCCATTGGTGTTAGTCGCAAAAACCCGGCTTTCAGAGAGCAAGCATGAATCTGTTCGCCGGTTCGCAAATACTTCGGGTCAGAGCAAGTCTTCAGAACGCTAGTTAGGGAGAATCCGTCCATGATCTGGGAGTTGCTACGGCGCATGCGAGTAAAAATCTCAATTGTCTGATCGGTTAAGCTCAAGTGCGCGTAAGAATCAATCATGAAGTTCCAGCTCACGGAATCCAACTCGCAGGGCGAGGTGTGTG
>CM044106.1:19199258-19245909 GCA_024174645.1 Lemna minuta
CCTCGCCATCTCGAGTCATGCCCCCTGGTACGCGCACATCGTCAACTTCATCGTGACTGTATTGATCCCAGAGCACTGGAGCTGGCATCAAAAAGATAAGTTCTTCCATGAGCTCAAGTACTATTTTTGGGAAGAACCGCTTCTGTTCCACCTAGGATACGACCAAATCATCCGACAATGTGTACCAGAGGAGGAGCAGGGAGACATACTGGCGATGTGTCACTCATTGACGTGCAGAGGACACTTCGCGGCACAAAATACCGCGGACAAGATCCTACAGAGCGGCTTCTACTGGCCCTCCATCTTCAAGGACGCCCACCCTTTCTACACGGAATGCCTACAATGTTAAGCGGTGATCAACATCTCCAAGCGAGACGAGATGCCGATGCGGCCGATCCTTGAGGTGGAAATCTTCGACCTTTGGAGGATAGACTTCATGGGAGCTTTCCCACCTTCTGACGGGAAAGAGTACATCTTGGTGGTGGTGGACTATGTGTCCAAGTGGGTCGAAGCAATCCCCACCAGGACAAACGACCATCGGGAGGTACTGCGCTTCATCACACGATGCATCTTCGCCCGATACGGTTGTCCGAGAGCCATCATCAGCGACGGCGGCTCACACTTCAACAACTCGCACTTCCGGGCACTGTTAAAGAAATACAGAGTACACCACCGCATCACCACGCCATACCATCCCCAGGCGAATGGGCAAGCCTTTGCAAGAGTATTGTCATGCATCTACCCCTATGAAGCAACATCACCAAGACTTTTAAAGAACACTGAAGACACAAGGAAGACAATATTTTGAAGAATATCAAGCTCCTGATTCACTCTAGTAACTACAAAGACAACATTGAACCAAGCTTTATGAAGACATGATATCAAGAAAATAGTTATTCCATACTTCCAAGCATATCTCAAGGGGATTAAAAAAAGAGGAGACTGTCCTCATTGTCAGCAACCATCCCAGTCTTCCCTCCAACTCATCAGAGTATTTCTCAACGTCAGAAAGGCTTAAGTATTGTCCTTCAGTCATCATGGAAGCCATTTATTATCTATTTCTACTGACGCACCACTCAAGCTTAACACGCAAGGGAGTCATTCAGAGCCACCCATTAAGATTGAACCTAACCTCCTCGATTGGAATTCTCGAGTCAAAGACTGGAAGACCGTTATCATCGTCATCATTTATTCTCTGCCCACCCTATCGTTATTCTGGCCAATAAAGAAGCTAACGACGAAAACCCGAAAAACAAACTTTTGGTGAAACGAAACATAGCAGAAGAACTTACCAGTTACCTCTTCAACTATTCGCGGAGGCTCGTGAAAATACAAAAGTCTTTCCACGATACAAGCAAAAAGTCCGACAACAAGATCGGCTTTGAATGAGTAAGTTGCGAGGAACGAATCACCTACACACTATTCTTCCCGCGTGTGATCATCGGCGACCATTGCCTGCAACACACCGTCACGATGCTTCCAACGCTCGAGTCAGCATCTCTATTACCGAAATATATTTTGGAAACCCCTGTGAAGGATGCAAGCACGACCCACCGAAGCCGCGTGAACATCCCCACCAAAAGGACGATCGGCGAGGACTTCCCAGCTTCTGCAACCGATCGTTTGCAGCAATAGCTCTTCAGGAATGAGAGCGAAGAAACACGGACAAAATGACATAAAATTATCGTGGCGTTGACCTGTAGGAAAGACCGGACGCTCTCTTCGGTAGAATTTCGAATAACTAGAAAGGTAGTCCCAGGCGCAGCAGCTCATCTGCGAACGGAACTCCCGTTCCAAGCATGTTCCACGCACGTGACATCTGCATCAAATGAAGAACGCGGCGATGACAGATTTGCTAACTTAAAAGAAGCACGCTCAGGAATAACGGAACTATCGGGAATTCTCCAAATTACCAAACTCCACGACTTACCGCCGGGTCAAGCCAGTCAACCACGCAGAATATAATCGCCGCGACGCGACGCTTCGCTCCACCGTAACTTCTCCTCTCTATTTCTATAAAAACGGAAAGTTGTAGAGGAAAGAAGACAGAAATTATTTGAATGAAAATTGTTCTTGCTACCTTTGGTTCCCCGTGTGTTCATCGCCCACCGCATCTCCATCCTTCCTTCCGCCTCATCTCGCCTCCGAGTTCTATCTTCCACCTTCTTCCCTCCCCCCTCTCTGTCGCTTCTTCATAAATTTACGTCAGAAATCTATCGAGGAAATTATTTTCGTGTGGAGATAATCCAAAGCATCGCCTTCTCTCCTTCAACAGGTATTATCCTCTCCTACTTATGAACGTCAATAATAGTTGCATCCTCAGATCTTGAGTCCAACATTGGAACATCCATCGCCTCTATTCTCCTCTCTTACCTATCTATATTCGTCGCTTTCTCCCTCTGTCATTACTCTCTATATTATCATATATCGTATAGTTTTATCACCGCATTCACCTACATTTCCACTCACACTCCAGCCCTTCTCTATCGTTCCTCTTTTATCCATCTTCTTTCTATCATCTATATTTTATATTCTCTCTACTTATTATCCTATAGTCTACAATCATCATCCCCTCATATATTCCTTCATTCCTACTTGATATCAAATCATAGATCCTCATTCCTTTGTAGGAACCTTCCTTAAACCTACCATCATCATACATAGTACCACATTAAGAAATATCCTACATCAAAAGGTCTTCCTAGGATAATTGGGGCTTGACTGAGCTCCTTAGTGATCTTCATATCTACAACAAGGAAGTCTACCGGAGAATAACATCCTTCTATTCTGACAATCACATCTTCTACTATGCCATGAGGTTTCCTTACCGACCCATCCGCTAAACACAACTCTATAAGGAAAGGCTGCAATTCCCCTACATGATGACGATCATATACGGCTTTAGGGAGGATATTGATACTAGCTCCTGTATCTAACAAAGATCTAGTAAAAGTCATTCCTCCAATCTCACTCGTAATCATGGGAGCTCCTGGATCTCTCTTTTTAATCGGAAGAGAATTCATCATAATAGAACTAATATTCTCACTCAATTGGATCCTCTTGGGGCTTCTATGGGGTGTGCATATGCCTTTAAGAAATTTAGCATAAGAAGGTATATGCCTAATTGCATCTACTAAAGGGATGGTAATGGTCACCTTTTGAAAGGCTTCTAATAAATGATCATCAGATTCTCTAACCTTGGCCTTAGGCTTGCTTAACACTTGAGGGTATGGCACGGGTGGTTTGTATGTGTCGGGATTCGGCTCTGCTTGCACCTGTTCTTCCTCATCATCAGAACTGCTGTCTGGCTCTACTACGACTACCGGTGTATCATCATCAATCGAGCTCTTATGTAAAGGATGATCCTTATAAGGATCAAGTAAATCCTTGCCGCTCCTAAGGCTTGATATCGCTAACGCAACTTCCACTGCCTCCTCGTCAACATGCACAGACAGGTTGTGCGTTTGACTCGATGAGGACCCTTGATTCCTAGGGTTGATAGTGGCCTGCGATGGTAATTGGTCAGAAAATGAAACTTGCTTACCCTTCTTATTATCAGTCGAGGTAGGGATGTTCGCTTTCACGAAGTCCTGTATCTCGTCCACACGCGAGTTCGTCATGTTCATTTGCTCCATCAACTAAGAGATCGCACCCAGAATCGGATCTGCAGATGGTGCGGTCGGTCGTGGAGCTTGATTGTACGATTGGTGTGGCGGAATATACATCGACTGTCTTGCATTCGCGTAGGGTTGCTGCTGCGAGTTTTGTTGCTGACCGGTGCTATATGGAGGATACGTGTGATCCATATTCCTCCTAAATCCTTGCTGTTGCTGCTGCATAGGAGTATGATAAACAGGGTTATTAAAATAAGTAGGATATGTACCTTGATAGTTCAATCGTCCCTGTTGACTTTGCCCTCCCGGCGGGCCTTGTCTATACATGCCCTGCCCTTGAATTGCCATGACCGGACAATCCATCTCGACATGGTCGAGGCGTGAGCAATGGGCGCATGGCGACGCTTCTTGTAGAGCTACGGGTGCAAGTCCTTCAGATCCGTTGCGGATGTGGAACCGATCTAATAAAAGATTTTGAACCTCTGTCATCTTGTCAATCTTCTCTAGGAGCATGCCCGTCTTTACCGACTTTGCGTCGATCAATCCTCCCTTCGGCGTTGCACCTCTTCCGAATGGTTTTTCTGCGTTGTGGTGGCTATTCTCCGCCACAATCTTGATCAAATCCATTGCTTCATCTTCAAATTTGCTCATGAAGGTGCCGCCGCTAGCTGCATCCAAAAGATATCTATCTTGCGGGCCTAACCCATCATAAAATATCTGTGTAAGCTCATGGTTAGACACTCCATGGTAAGGGCACTCTCTAGTGAGGTCTCTAAGTCTCTCCCAATCTTCGTGAAATGTCTCACTCGGTCCTTGGGTTCGGGATCTATTATTCATTCCATGGAACCCCTTGTTCGCCTTCCTAACAGAGGTGGTCTTTCCTACGGAATACTATTTCCGAAGAAATTCCTCCTCCATCTCGGTCCAAGATGTGAAATCCTTTCCTAACTTAAGAAACCAATCCTTAGCTTTAGCTCTAAGGGTGGCGGGAAAGAGTTTCACCTTCATTACATCTGCCGACACATTATGAATCTGATTAATCTCACATACTTGACTAAGCTCGTCGATATGTCTATAAGGATCCTCGGAAGGTTTACCATGGAAGATAGGTAACATACTCATCACATGCGAATCTATTCTAAAATTCGCATTTCTAGCTAAAGGTACATGAATACGAGTGTTGGGTCTTTGAAGGACAGGCCTAGCATAATCACTAAGATGTCTGCTAACATTTCCCTCATCATTCAAGGCCATATCTAAGGTCGATGATGACGCGGAAGATGAAAGTGATTGCGAGGAAAGTTCAAAAAGATCTAATTGTAAAGGATTATCCCTCGTTCTCCAATCAGACTCTCGTCTCATAAATATGCACTAACATACTAATATATATAATAATAAGAAGAGATACTATAACATTATTCAACAATAACAAATTAATCGTACCTCATTTGTCGCTATTCGTGAGAGTTACGCTCTCCCAATTCGAGTATGACGCGATGATCGTCCGTCGTCCGTAGAGAGGGACAATTCACATAAACGATGTATTTCTGCTCCAAATAGCTCAGTGTAGGATCAATTTGGATTAATATCAAAAAAGAAACAAAAAAATCAGAGTTGACCGAGTCAAAATCGATGATTTTTCTCAAAAATACGCCTTAATTCCCCGGCAACAGCGCCATTTGACGAGACTAAATTGTATGGTCGTTGAATACACACAATTCAGTGTCAAAACAAAGTTCCAAACTTACAACTTTATGATTAATCAAATTAATTAATTAGTACAATGGTAATTAAGGGTCCAATCCACCGAGAGTTAGGGAAATTTGAGAGATATCTTTGAAATTCAGTCAAATCGGACGATGAAATGAGTTTAGAAATTGGGGATTTTAGAATATTAAGAAAGATAACTCAAAATTGAATCCACGGAATCAAAAATCAGGTGATTTCGATAAGAATTTGAAGAGAAATTGAAGTTTGAAGTTTAGAGCGAAATTCGTTTCGAAAAATGATTTAAAACCAAAAATTAAACTAAATTAAACTAAATCTATGATTATAAAATGAAAATTAACGTTAAATGATGAAAGATTAAGATGAAATCAACAAATCTAACCCAAACTAGCCTTCGAAATGATCCAATTAATCGCCGGATTCATGGTTTTTCATTCCGAATTTCCGAAGACGAATGTTGATGTTCAAGACTTGATTTCTCCCTTCTCTTTCAATGAAAATTGAAATTAATGCATTCAAATGGAGCGGAAACAAGTTACGATTACACAAGAAGAAACGTCGCGTGAAATGATTCTCTAAACATGGACAATTTGGCAAAAGATCGCGAACAAGTTCTTTCACCGCGAAGAACGATTTTAAAAAAAAGAACAAAATCAATTTTCAGCCGTTAGATGGAGGAGTTGATCGCGATGAACGGTCGCGATCGCACGTCGATTTGTGAATCGTCATCACCGCCTGATGATCGTCCAATTGCGATCATGCGATGTTGATTAATTTGAAGACCCATCGTCGCGATGAATCTAGACTAGGCTTCGCTTGTTCCGATACTGGTATCGAATACCGGTATCGGTTGCGGTAACGGTATCGGGTACCGTTAATGTTCTAAATGGTACCTGATACCTCCGGTACCCGATACCGACATCCAGATGTCGGTATCGGTAACTGGATGTCGGTATCGATTTCCGATACCGACATCCGATACCGACATCCGCTAACAGCTAGCGTTGGATGTCGATACCGGTTATCGATATCGGAACCGATACCGATACTGACATATAGATTAACCCTACTTTATCTCTATCTCTCTCCCGCGGTTCATTTACCTATCTATCCAATCTCTGTCCAACGACAGAGCTGTTTTTCCACAGAAAGTGAGAGATACACGTTCGCAAAAATAGAGAGTGACCAAGAGAGAGAGATGTGGATATTAGAGCCTCAGGGGGTGAGAGAGAGAGAGATGTGGATGTCGGTCTCTGCTTCCCTCTCCCAGCTCCATCTCCATCTCTATCTCCTGCAAGCTTCAGCCGTTTATCGATCACCCTATCCAAAACCTCGTCGCACCAGGAAGAAATCTTCTTCATCCTCCGTCCGACGCCTTGAAGATCTATGGGCGCCAAAGCGGGGTAGAAATCCGAGACATTTAGATAGCCTAAGCACTGAGTGATCCCATGAACAACTTCTCTAAACTCCTTCGCAACCGACTCTCTCTCGTCTCCTTCCAAAGTCTCCCCCCAAAACATACCCAAGATCAAATTCTGAAGCACCTGGAACGAGACCTGCCAAATTAAAACCTTTTCTCCCCTTCTTTCGTACAACTCCTTGTTAATGCTTCTGATCTCTCTCTCTCTCTAAACCTCGAAAACTCGTTCATGCTGGTGGAACTAAGAAGTTCCCTGACCACGATCTTGCTCAGGAAGCACCAGCTGGCGGCATCGTTGTTCCAGCCAACATCCGCCCCTCCTTTCGTGAGCTCCTCTTCCGCCGCCATGGAAGTGCTCAAAGAAAAAGACGCCGTATTTGCGTTCCGCGACGTGCCCATTACGACAGCGATAATCATGAAAGGAGGGGCGGCAAACCTATTGGTCCCGGTGGAAGCTTCTTCTTCTTCTTGCTCTTTCTTAAGGCGATGTAGCTCAAGGCGGAAAACAAGGCTATGATGAGGATCGTAAGGAGGAACTGCGATAGGTCTGCCATGGTTTTTCTTCCTCGATCAGTCTCGGTAGCCTCGTCGGAGGAACGAAACAAAAACAATAACTAGGGGACCATCGAAAACCAAAAATTATAGAATCATTCCGCATGTGACATCGTGGCGTCATCCGTGCACGTGATCTCCCCGATACCGGATGCGGATACCATCATCCGATGATCGGATCGTGCACGCGATCCATCCAAGCATCGCACTGTCCCCTTTTTCATCCGATACCGTCATCCACAATCGGATGATCGGTGATCGTGTATCGATACCGGTCATTGGGTACCGGTATCGGCAGATACCGGTACCGGATGACGGTCCAGACGACGATAGGCGAACCCAAATCTGGACCGTTATAACTTCACGATCGGACGGTCAAGATCATTTCACTTAAGCTGCTATTAATCCACGTGTTTGATTGTTGATCGCGTGGACCGCGTGTCCACGCGATCGACGTGCGCAATTCGTCGCGAATTTGGTTCGACGCGCGAGATGCAGCCACGTCGCCTGTACAGGTAAAATCAAAGGGACTTTAGTCCCACACGAGGTAAATGAAGAAAATGTGACACTATATAATGTACTACGGTTACAGCATATTAATAATTTGTCTCCTTATACACGGGAGACCTATATACATTATATTAAAGTAAATAATATCTACGTGTCACATCAGGATCACACGTCACCCTCCGCGCCACGTAGACGCTCGCGCCTGTCCACGTGGCGTGGCGATGCCACGTGTACACACGCGACAAAACCACTATTTTTGTTTTTTTTAATTAAATTAAAGATGAAAATTCGAAATAAAAATCAAATTAAATTCAGAAAAATTCCAGAAAAATTCCTAAAAATTGTAAAATTCATAACTTTCAAAATATAACTCCAAATTAATTCAAATTTGTTTTGTTGGATTCAGAATTGAATAATCTATCCTTTAAAAGGTCAAATTATTAAAATAATAGGAGAATTAATTTATATTAATTTTATACATTTATGTATTATATGAAATAAATTCATATAAACACATAAATGTTAATAAATGTATTTTCTCTTATATTTTCAACTTTAAAACATGATTATGATCATAAATATAATTAGGATTAAAGATTGAAATGTTTAATTATGCATAATAATTCATAAATTGATGTATTTTTTAGATCATCACATGAATTTACGCAAAATGATAGAAATATGCTTAAAAGATGATAACATGCATATATTTGGAATGATTAATGTATTGATTTGCATTAATAACTATGTAATTACATGCATAAATAGCATGTTATCAGTACGCCACCAATCTACGTGGTGTCGTGCCTTGATTAGAAAATAAGATTCTAGATCAAAAGAAAAATCCTAATCTACTTTTTATTGAAGCATTGTTGAGACCTCGCTCTACCAGTGCTCCTTTTGTTTTTATTCATTCAAGAGTTCGTACAATGCACTCTGACTAGGTGATGATCTCGATTACGCGTGTTTTCCATCGTTGTTGTGTATCGATTTCAGGAAATAAAATTTATATTTTCTTACATAGTATAGTGTAAGCAAGGGTCGAATCCACAGGGAGCTGAGGTAATGAGATTAGATATTCAAATGAAAGGTGACAGAGCGTGGAAGAAGTGAGAGCTTGGAAAGAAGTACAAAAGTTAATGCGGCATGTAGAGATCAATATGAGTGATAACTTTTAGGTTTTTTTTTTAATTAAGAGAAATATGAATTCCAATGGAAAAAAAAATTAGAAAGAAATGCAATGGGGATGAGATGATGACAAGGTGAGAAGAGTGATAACATGCATTTATAACTTGAATTCTTATCCTAATTAACTCATATTCATGCTTATTTTATGTGAATATGATGCATGTTATCATACTTTTTAGGAATTTTCTCCATTGGTATATTATTTCACTAAATTTGATATTTATGCATAAATTAGGATAATTTCATGCTTGATGGATGATTAGTCTTTTGCAAAGTTAAAATTGATAGAAATTAATCTCTTTTTGCATTGCTTTTGACTTTAGAGCATGACAATTTCAAGATGAAATTATAAGTAAGAAGAATTTTTAAGAAAGGAGTAAGTGATTTTTAATTTATTTTAAATTCTTCATTGAAAGTATATTTTCAATGGCATAATATTAAAAATGAAGAAATTTTTGATCCAATGGAGAAAATTTGAGATTAAAAGGAGTTGTATTTTGAGAAATATGAATTTCTGAACATTTTAGGAATTTCTGGATTTTTCTTTGATTTTTATTAAGTATTTTTATTAAAAAAAATCGCAAAAAGGAGGGTTTTTACCTGCAGGGTGACTTGGCGAGCGGCGGCTGACGTGGCGCGCGGGACCGCCTCGGGGTGTGACGCGGCACTGAGGCCACGTGGCAGAGCCCGAGTGGCCCGAGCGAGGCGCAGGTGGCGCTGACGCGCGGCAGGAGGCCACGCGGACGGGCCCACACGGACGTGTGGGGCGCCACGTGTAGGCTGGTAACAGAGGCGGATGGTGACGAAATTAATAGGGGAATCCACCCCCCTATTTAACTGCAACATCTCCCACCTTTTTCTCCGTGTGGGACTATGTTCCCACACGGTCATACCTTGCAGGCGACGTGGATAAGTGACGAGCGTCAGATCTCACCGCGAAGACATTGATCGCGTGGACCCGAGTCCACGCAATCACCAAATAAGGCACGTGCTTAATATATAACTTAAGTGACGCGATCGGATGGCTCACTTAACACCACGTGGCAACACGAGGAGCGCCGGATCTTCATCAAAGCAGATATCGCACGACCGAGATTGGACCATCCACTTCACCTGAAGATCAATCCGACGGCCACGACGATTTGTGGAAGAACTCCACGGTCGCGGTTTGATCGAGCCGCGATCGCGGCACGATCGAGCCGCGATCGGGGAGCTTACATGGTGGAATCGTCTACATTCGAGCGAACGGCGATCGTGGCCCGATCGTGGCTAAAATAGTGGCTATTCGGAAGCAAAATTGAAGCCGATTCACCAGGGAATTAAAGCCACGACATCGCCCAAAAGAACTGCTCCCACAAAGCCATGAATCAGCCGCCACGACCGCTTCAATTGGCCACTATCCTCGGGCCAGTTTTCCCTTTAAAAAGTCATGTATTCTCCCTTTGTTCCTCAACTTTTGATCGACTCGTGAAGGGAATTAAGCAAATTTCAAGAAAGATCTCTAGTTCATCGTGATCCTCCCGTGTTTAGACTCGATTGCGACACAATTGGAGCAGGATTGATCACGAATTCCTCTTTGATTTCATCGAATTTTCCCCTTGACTTCCGAACGTCCGCGAGGAAGAATCCGAGCAAATTCACTTCAATACACGAGAATTGAAGCCCCATTCTTGCGGTAGTCAGGTTAGTAGTGAGATTTGATCGATTATCAGGAAGTAATTTGAGTTTTTATTAGACATAAAAGGTTAATTTTGCAAATTAGTTCATAGTGTTCTACATTTTCCCCAATTTAGGTCTGAAAAGTCACTGATTTTGAAAATAGGATATCTCTTTAATTATAATTACAAATCACTTGATTTTGGTTTCATTGGATTCCTCTTTTCATCAGCTTTCCGTTGATAGCAAGTTCATCAAATTCTTTGTTCATTTGACCCTCCAATTTGACGTTTGACCAGGGACTATTCATCTTTTATCAGAAGTCAAATGTTGACTTTCCGCGTCAATTCATTTTGATTTACAAATCAGAATTTGATATTTTTGATCTTGTTAGATTCCTCTGGTTCTTAATTTCCATTGACATAGAAATTGCAAGATTTGGATTTCATTTGGTCATTCAATTTGAAGATTTCCTGCGAGGTGTTAATTTCAGGGATTTGCCAATAGTTGATTTTAAATAATTCATAATAAATCCATTTCTTATCCAAAAATTACAAAATATATATCAATAAATTTTATTTTCTCTCTGGTTTCCAAATATCTAATTTTCCTAATCTTCTGACTCTGTTTGATTCTCTGATTTTGCAGAACACCTACTATTGGTCAAAGTCAACGCTTTGACTTTGACTTTTGAAACTTCTTATTTAGCTTATTTATATCATTTATATTCCTTAAATCTTATTTTCTCTTATTTAAAAATCTTTTTAATCCTAAGTTTGACCAAGTCAACTCTGCAATTAAAGTCAACCCTGCTCCTGTGGATCGACCCGATACTTTCACAATACTTGATTATTATATCTTATCTTTGTGAGTTCGGTTTTATAAATTTTGTTTGACCATCGTCTTTGTGTTTTAACAACGCACGAAACGACACGTCAAAATGGCACCGTTACCGAGGAGCATGCGTTATTCATTTGATTGCTTGATTTCTTGATTAAATTTAGGTTTCTGTCTTCTGTTGTTTACTAACCTGCAGAGAATTTATCAGACCCTCATCAGTGGTGAAAAGGTATATCAAGGTAAGATTACCTAAATTTGGCCATTATTTGACATTTTGGTGCAAATTTGGTGGTCTACTTGGTGTTTTTCACCTAATTGATACATCGATATTGATATATCTGAGATTTTATCCTCTGTTATCAGTGACTTATTATTATTATTATCTTTATTGTGTGCTTTTTGATAGTGTTTAATTTGATCTATCTTTAGGTGGATTAAGTGAAGTATTTTTCATTTAGACATCACTCTTTTCGTCTCACTCTTTTCTGACTTTCTTATATATATACTTGATGTTTTGTGATCTTTTGGCTTAAGATATGAATAGGAATCATAGGAACCGAGGAGGACGACAGGGTCAGCGACCCACGAGGCATACACGGAATAATCTCGTGTATGATGATTTATTTGCCTCATCTAGAGCTCCATCGGAGAACTCTAGTGATTCTCTTCCAGCCATCGCCACACCAGGGTGAGGAGAGCCGATAGACGCCCCTCTTCCTGCCGAGATAGTGAGACGACGTCTTAGCGATTACGCAAGACCGGTCGTCCAAAGGCAGACTACGCGAGTCAATGCGCCTCTACAACGAGGTGCAAATTTTAAAATTGACTCATATATTCTTGGCCTTTTGCCCACTTTTCATGGACTACCATCGGAGGATCCGTATCGACATGTGGACAAGTTCAACCAGGTGTGCAAATTTAACCAATTCCACAATGTCCCCTCCAAGACGGCCAAGATGCGCTTCTTCCCTTTCATGCTTAAGGAAAGGGCGAAGGAGTAGTTCTTTACCTTGGGCCGCGAGTTTGATTCATGGAGAGATATGGAAGACGCATTTTTGCGTAAGTACTACTCGGTAGGTAAGACTAGTGTCGTGAGACGCGCCGTACGCGAGTTCTCACAAGGGCCGGGCGAGGTTTTCTACGAGGCTTGAGAGCGACTTAGAGATCTTTTGAGACAATGCCCGCACCATGGTATACCTAAATATGAGATTACTCAGATTTTTTATGATGGTTTAGGTGCACCTGACAGGTACTTGCTCGATGCCTCTAGTGGAGGCACGTTCATGAGCAAGTACGACGATGAAGCCCTCGAGTTGATCAAGTTGGTGGCGGAGAATAGCGATCATCATGCGGCTAAATCCTTTGGAGGACAGAGCGCTCCCGCTAAGGGAGGGATGTTAGACTCAAAGGCGGCAAAGACAGGTACGCTTTTAGATAAGATTGAGAAACTGACGGAAGCCCAGAATTTGATCATGGACTCGCTTAAGGTCTGACCGGGTTCTGATGGCCTCACGCCAGTTTCACATGTTGATGTCTCGTCGTGTTCACATTGCTCTATTTTTTAGCATGTAGAGCTGGATTGCCCCGTGATGGCAATCCAGGGACAGTTTCCATTTCGGCCAAACCATACTACATATCCAGGTTTGAGCCAGGCGGGTAGGTCGACCTACCTGAATCAAGGTTATTCTAGTTATCATAACCCTACTTATGTGCAGCAGCGGAGCGGGCAGCACACTTCATATCATCAGCCCTACGGATCCGCGCCACAGCATATGGGGAACCCGAGGCCGACTCCCGGTATTCCCCGAGCGGTCACACCACCACCGGCTATTCCACCTCCGGCACCTTCAGTTGACCCCGTCATGAGTGCATTAGCACAAATGATGAGTAAACTAAATGAGGTTAGCGGCCGACTCGACCGACTCGACTGAGTCGAAGGGGCTAAAGCCCAATGCTCCAATGCTTCTACCGAGCAAAGGAAGGGTAAGCGTGTTGAGTTTAGTGATCAGTTACCTTCCCAACCTTTAGCAAATCCTAGGAATGTCGGTCAAGCATCGTCGAGCCGCACCCATAATGTGAACGAAGTTCGCATTGATGGTGCATCAGAGGAGGCACACGCCATATCGAACCTACGTAGCGGCAAGGTTGATAGGCTCAAGGTCGTCGTATTTTTAAGCCCAACAAACTTAATATTTTTAAACTAGGAAACTCCGAAACAACTGGGATAATTGGGGTGTATAGGCTTTCTAGGTCGATCCACAGGGATTCTAGGGCACGATAGTATCAATAATAGAAATAGAGATGAGGGTAACAATGAAAGATTGGTGGTCAACTCTATGAGTTGACCGTGGGAGGAAGGAATTTTTATGGATGATTTAAGTGAACCTTTTGATATAAAGATCTTAATTCCAGAATACAGAAAAGTATTAGAATAAATAGTTAAGGAAATCTAAACTATATAGAAAGGAAAGAAGTAAGAGGGGAAGAAGAAAGAGAGACTGAGATGAGAAATTGGGCAATCGGGAGAGAAAGATAGTAAGAGGGAGAGGGAAATGGAGAAAGTAAAGAATTAGAGAGGGGTGTTTTTAGAGGAAAGAAATAAAGAGAAAGAGTGATAAAGGAGAGGAAGAGAAATTGGCAGATAGATGAAGAGAGAAAAGAAATTTGGAAATGAGCGGAAGCGGGGAAGGTATGGAGAGAGGGAGATAGGTAGATGCAGGAAATAAAAGAGGGGAGAGAGAATGCGCGAATATATGGTTTTCAGCGGGGAAAATAGGTGGAGAGTCAGAAACGGTTAGAAATAGAGAGAAGGCGTGAGGAATGAAAATCGAAATAAAGAGAGTAAGATTAAGGGGGAAGAAGAAATTGGGAATAAGAATCGCTGAGAGGTGGAGAACGAGAACGAAGGAGGAAAATGAAGAGAGGATTTCGGAAAAATACCGTGGACGAAGGGGGAATGCGTGGTTACGAGAAAGAGGGGAGAGAGGTATGCTAGAAGATGAAAAGGCATAAAATGGAATGCGGAGATGGATGAAGGAGAGGAAGAGATGACTGTGAAAGAGGATTGAGCGGACGATGAGCTGCAAAAGAAAGGGATAGGAGAGAGAAGTTGGGAGCGAGATTGCGAGAGTAGAGGAGAGAGAGAGAGAGAGAGAGAGCAAGATAAGAAGGACGAGAGAGAGAACGCAAGATGGGGATGAGGTTCAGCGGACTAGAGTTTAAAGGGTGAGAGAGGAGAACTTACGAGCAAATTCTAGAGAGATTCACGAGGGCTGGCGAGAATATGTGACAAAGAAAGGGCATGCGAAAGTAGGTAGAACAAGAGGGAGAGATTTCATGATTGAGGGAGATGCTGCTGCATAAACAAATCAGAAGAGGACGAACATGAGAAAGAGAGACGGCGGTCGTAGGAGAGAGAAGAGAAAGAACGAGAAAGACAAATAGAGAAAGGGAGAGCGGGAAGAAGGTAGGGGGTGAATTCCAGAAAATGACGCAAAAGAAGGAAATTTAGGAGAGAGATAGAGGAATAGAGAAAGCTAGAATAAAAGGGGCGACGCAGCTTGGAGTTATCACTTGAAGACGGAAAATTATCTGCGGGAAAAAAATTCAAGAAATCGCTAGAGAGAGAAGGACAGAACAAGAGGGAGTAGCGAAGAAATAACGACTAAGATAAAATAGATATAGAGCAGAAAAGAAACGAAAAGATACAGAGAGGAAAACTGGAAGTAGAGCATGAATAGGAGAGAGATATCTAGTAGAATGAGGGAGCGAGCGCACGTAAAAAAACACGAATAGAAGCCATATGAAGAGGGAGCGGAAAAGAGGGTACGAAAGTGAAATGAGTACAGGAGAGTTAGGGAGATTTAAGGAGAGAAAAAAGAGGTTTTCTTGAGATAGAAAGGTAGCGCGAGAAGGGTAAAGACGGTGAAACGGGAAAGAGATGACGAGGAGATTTCATTGAGAGCAGCGAAGAAGGAGAAGGGGAACATAGCGGGAGAGCGAGCGAGAGAGAGAAGAACTAAACTACCCATTAAAAGAAAAACTTCTCCATACATTCTCTCGATTCCAGAAATTGTAAGCAAAAACCAAAACCTAAGAGAGAGAGTGCGGGGGGAAGAAGAAGACGCCGAAAAACTGGGATGCTGCTCCTTTTCTCTGTCTCTTTCCTTTTAAACTCCAGCGAGGAGAGAGCCACCGATTCCCTCCTGACTGGGCTCCACTGAAGATGCCTTGGACAGCCCATTAATCTTCTCCACATCTATTCTAGATGATTTAGCTTCCATTCTGATGTAGGATATTTAGAAATACTAATATTCCTACAAATTGGGGAGGATCTATGAATGATATCACTTTGGATGGATGGTAAATGAGAAGAGAGGAATTATAGGGTAATGTGGAATTATGATGACAGAGGATAATAGGAGTATAAATGGATGATAATAGAAAGATAATAGAGAATATAATTTAGAGGAAGAGTGATATTATTAAATCGTATAATATGAGATAGTGGATGGGGAAGAGAGAAAGGATAGTAATAGGAGGTTGCGGAAGAGAGCGAAGGAATGAAAATATATGATATATATTATATTTAGGAAATAGGGAGAGGGGTGTAAGATGAGAGGAGATCGGGAATAGATGAGAGGGCGTCGGAAAATAATAAGGTGACGGGGAGAGAATTAGAGAGGACAGAGAATCGAACGTTGGACTTTAGATTTAGGACTGCGAACTATATTCACGGTCAACGAGTGAGGATGATACCTGACTTGCGACGATGAAGACGATGCTTCCGAAATCACCCAACGATCCTGAATATCCTCGATAGGCTTCCGACTTGAAGTGGATGAAAGGCGGACAGAAAGGGAGGGAGAAAGGGAAAGGAGGATAGAATCTTGGAGAGAAGGATGATGCGGGAAGAGATGATGGAGATACGGAGGAAGAACACCATGAAACACAGGGTAAAAACGAACCGGTAACCAAACTTTTCATTAAAACAACATCCGTCTTCTATTACAATCGTCTCTTTTATAGGAAGAAAGAGAGGTTTCAAAAAGAGAGAACAGTCAACGGTCGTTTACGCAATTTCTCGCGGACCGTCTTGCGTCTTTCTGATTTCCGATTTTGCAGGACCGTCGATCACAAAATCGCTGGAATCTTGCGTTGACGCGTGGTAAGTGGCGGTTTCTCCTGCGGCTTTCTCTCACGACGGGTAGAGGAGGCGAGCGATGTCTTGTACGTAGTCAAGTTGACGTCTTCTCCAGGCGATTCATCTTCATGCTTCATCAGATATGGCCGATGGTAAATGGGAATGGATGAAGTCTATTTGTGTGTTTTCATGTGCCGACGATGGACGATAGTTGATAGGTGAAATCTCCGTAACTTCGTGAGGAACTCGTCAGTGAAGATATTTAACACGATAATTGCAGCGATCGTGGATAACTTGGAGGATTTATTTTCCTGTCCTTTGAAGTTTCTCGGTTTTTGTCAGCAGATGACGTCCGATGCATTAATCCGAGGGAATCCGAAGTCTTGTTGTCTTCTAGTGAGTTTTCGAGGTCAGATGAAGAGAAGCTCGGAATGGTTGACGAAATTCTGATCTCATTGCATTGTCTCGTGTCTTCGAGTTTCTTCACGTGGAGTCTTTTAACCTTCACTGTTCTATGTTATTAGAGAAAGGTTGCATGGAATGACTTGTTAGTTGTGCACGTAGGATGGTGGTAATAATCTTCAACCCAAGCGTTCATAGTTTGCTGCAAAGGTGTAGATCTCGTCGGAGGTAACCCTCCTGGCTTGGACTTCCTTTAGGCTCTCATAATTTGGTTTTACTTGTCTTTACTGTCCTCTTGATAGTTGTTGACAGCTGCGATCGTTGGAGATGTCAATAGTTGACCGGTTATCAATAGGAATACCAGGTCTTCTTAGTCTTTAGGAATCATAGATACATTGCTCCACATGATTTGTTTGCCATGTATTTCCTTCATGCTTTATGATGGCTGATGGCTGAGGGCTGAGATGTAGAGTCTTCTTGATCTTTGGATAGTCTTGGAGTAGACCCACAGTTAAAGTATTACTTAGATCTCCTAAAATTCTATCTAAAGGTGGTTTTCAAAGAAAGAAGAAATTAGAAATCAAGGATGTTCCTATTGACTTCTTGAGATCATTACTTTATAAATATACAAGGTTCCTATGATATGGTGGATAAGGTTTGGAAATTAGGATCCTATATCAAGGAAGAAGGTGGTTGACTTGGTCCATTCAAAGAATTCTAATTATCTAAAGATAAGTATTAAATATTTGACCAAGTCAATCTTTAGATCAGTATAAAATAGGGAAAGGACGGAAGATAATTCCCTTAAGATCTACACTCTCTTTATTTATTTAGAGAGGTCTTCTTCATCCATTTAATAGATGGATAATTTTCAAACTCATGAGTGAATAAGGAGAAGGATAGGTTCACTTAGAACCCTTGTGTTCATGTTTCAAAATAATTCTCCATCACATTCTCATGCTTGTAAGTTCCTAAAATCAAGGGGACACAAAATGATGTATAAAATTTCTTATTTGGCGTATTGATGTCATAAAATTATTAACTTTTGCAATAGTAGATATGATGATAGGTTTGCGAGTTAATTGAGCTAAATAAAAGTAAATCTTAGTATTTATACATACTTTTTGTACTTTCATCAAAGGTCTTAGTGGATCCTCATACGGACCACAAGCGCCGCAAGGACCCGCTTGAGGAGAAGGACGATCGTCCATCTCCCACGATCATTCCGGAGGAGGACTCCAAGGATAAGGAGGCACCCGATGAGGAGAGTAGGGCAGAGCCCAATCTCGAGGTTTATAAACCTCCGGTGCCATATCCTTAGCTTTTGAGCCGGCCCAGAGTCCCTAGCGATGACACCTTATTAGAGGCTTTTAGGCAGGTTACTATCACCATCCCATTAGTAGACATCATCCAACATATTCCACCCTATGCAAAGTTCTTGAAAGGACTTTGTACCCCGATGAGGAAGCCGAAACGTATCCATATGAGTGAGACCATTCGTTCCATCATGCTGAGTACGCTTCCTCGTAAGCGACGTGATCCGGGAGCTCCCATGATTAGTTGTGAGATAGGGGGTAGGACGTTCACTCGATCTCTCCTCGACACGGGGGCTAGTGTCAATATCCTCCCGAAGGGAGTGTATGACGTTTGTCCACTTGGCGAGTTGCAGCCACTATTTAACGAGTTGAGCTTAGCGAATGGATCCGTGAGATGACCTCACAGAGTAGTAGAGGATGTGATAGTTAAGATAGAAAACTGCCACTTTCTGGTAGATCTTATTATCGTGGATATGAAATCCACCAAGGACCTCACCAACTCTCCCATCATACTAGGGACACCATTTTTAGCTACCGCGAAAGCGATTACAGATTGGGGCAAGGGTGAAGTCATTTTTCAGGTTGGAGATAGCACGATGAAGGTAGGCATAACCAAGTTGATGCGACATACTTCACACGAGGCTGATGAGGTAGGCGCCGTCGATATCTACGAGGATCCAGAGATCTCGAGTTGTATCGAGGAGACAATGGCAGCTATTGAGGATAGGAGCTTAGAGGAGCCCGAGGATGATCCATTTCCCTCTGGCGAGACGGCACCTGAGCTAAAACCGCTACCTTCGACGCTGAAGTACGCTTTTCTTGATCATCATAGTGTTAACCCCGTTATTATATCCTCGGAGCTAGATCACGACCAAGAGGAGAGACTATTGGCGGTCTTATGAGCGAGGAAGGATGCAATCGGATGGAACTTGTCGGATCTTAAGGGAATTGATCCCTCTTTGTACACGCATCGCATTTTCCTAGAGGAGGACTCTCGTCCCTCTAGAGAGGCACAAATACGGCTCAACCCTAAGGTATGGGATGTCGTTAAGGATGAGATTCTTAAATGGCTTAATCCAGGTATCATGTATCCCATCTTCGACAGTCCATGGGTCAGTCCGGCGCATGTCGTCCCCAAGAAGGCGGGGATCACCGTGACGAAAAATGACAAGGGCGAGGAACTTCAGACGCGTCTTCCGACGAAGTGGAGAGTTTGCATCGACTATTAGAAGCTTAACGCGGCGACGAAGAAGGACCATTTCCCTTTGCCATTTATTGACCAAATTCATGACAAGCTTTCAGTCAAGGATTTTTTTGCTTCCTAGACGGCTATTCGGGGTATAATCAGCTAGCTATCCACCCCGATGATCAGGAGAAGACGACGTTTACATGTCCATTTGGCACATATGCATTTCAGCGCATGCCCTTTGGACTATGTAACACCCCCGCCAAATTTCAGAGGTGCATGATGGCCATCTTCTCCGATTTTATAGGAGAGAGCATGGAGGTCTTCATGGATGACTTTTCAATTTTCGGTCCGAGTTTTGATGCATGCTTGGAGCACTTAACGCAAATCCTCAACGTTTGCGTTAAGAAACGCCTAGTTCTTAGTTGGGAGAAGTCCCACTTCATGGTGCGAGAAGGTATAGTGCTTGGACATTTAGTTTCAAGCAAAGGATTGGAAGTGGACAAGGCCAAGGTTGAGGTAATCCAAGACCTTGCACTCCCTACGTCGATAAGGGAACTTAGAAGTTTCCTAGGGCATGTCGGTTTTTATCGTCGCTTTATTCAGGATTTTGCTAAGGTTTCAAAACCACTGACTTCTCTTCTTTGCAAGGAAAAAGACTTTATCATTGAGGAAGAAGGGAAGCACGCCTTTATGCAGCTGAAGAAAGCTTTTGTGGAAGCACCTATTTTATAAAGTCCTAATTAGGACTTACCTTTTGAGATTATGTGTGATGCTTCTGATTTTGCAGTGGGCGCGGTTTTGGGGCAGCGAATCGATAAAAAGCCGACCGACATATGTTATGCGAGCAAGACACTAGCCGACGCTCAAATTAATTACACTACGACGGAGAAGGAGGAGTTGGCGGTTGTCTTTGCTTTGGAGAAGTTTCGGCCTTATATCTTGGGCAGCAAGATCATTGTCTACACGGACCATGCCGCATTAAAGTACTTGTCCAATAAAGAAGCCAAACCACGACTGATTAGATGGGTTCTCCTCCTTCAAGAATTTGATTTAGAGATCAAGGACAAGAAGGGAAGTGAGAACTCGGTGGCTGATCATCTTTCTCGACTCCACATTACATCTTCAGGTGAGATCTGTGATACATTTCCCGATGAGCAGCTCCGTGCCATTGGGACTAAGGTACCTTGGTTTGCACATATTGTTAATTACTTAGTCACAAAATATGTCCTCGATTATTGGAACACGCATCAAAAAAAGAAATTTGCATATGATGTGAAACATTATTTTTGGGAAGAACCCCAATTGTTCCATGTAGGGGCTGATCAGATTATTCGGCGATGCGTTCCGGAGGAGGAACAAGAGCACATTCTAGCTATGTGTCACTCATCTCTATGTGGAGGATATTTCGCGTCGAGGAAGATGGGAGCGAAGGTGCTACAAAGTGGCTTCTATTGGCCAACTCTCTTCAAGGATGCAATCAAGTATTGCAAGGAATATCTAAAGTGTCAATCCGCATTAAACATCTCAAAGGAAGATTAAATGCCCTTGGAAACCATCCTTGAGGTAGAAATTTTTTATCTTTGGGGGATTGATTTTATGGGACCATTTCCACCGTCGGAGGGCAAGGAGTACATTCTTGTAGCGGTGGACTATATGTCCAAATGAGTCGAGGCGATACCGACGAGGACAAACGATCATCGAGTGGTTAATAAGTTCATTGTTAACAATATCTTTTCTCGATTTGGTTGTCCTAGAGCTATTATTAGTGATGGTGGATCTCACTTTACTAACTCTCATTTCAGGAGTTTACTTAAGAAATACGGAGTTCACCATTGCGTCACGACCCCGTATCACCCTCAAGAAAATGGCCAAATAGAAGTGAGCAATAGAGAAGTCAAGAACATCTTGAAGACGATTATTCGCACGGATGGAAGAGATTGGGCAGCGAAGCTACCCGATGCTCTATGGGCCTACCGCACCGCATTCAAGACACCCATTGGGATGTCTCCTTTTAGGCTCATTTATGGCAAGCCTTGCCACCTTCCCCTCGAGTTAGAGCATAGAGCATATTGGGCTATCAAAAAGCTCAATCTATCTCTTGATCAAGCTGGAAATGAGAGACTTCTCCAAATTCAAGAGCTCCAATAACTCTGGAATGAGGCATATCAAAATGCGGAGATTTATAAAGCCAAAAATAAAGCCTATCATGACAAGCACATTAATAGGAAAGCTTTTCATGTTCATGACAAGTTATGGCTTTATAATTCTCGTCTTAAACTCTTTCCAGGGAAATTGCGCTCAAGGTGGGATGGTCCATATGAGATCCTTGAAGTGTATGACAATGGATTGGTCTTGATCTTAGATCCCAAGACCCAAAATTCCTTCAAGGTAAATGGACATAGGTTGAAACCATACATTGGTGAAGAAGGACCTCCCCCTCCTCATAGTGAAGAGCTGCGATCCCTTGAGATCTCAGCCACTAGTTAATCATTGGAGTGAGTTACGTCTAGCTAAAGACGTTAAACTTAGCGCTTGCTGGGAGGCAACCCATCTTTATGTTATTTTTGCATTTATTTTCTACTCTTGTTCTTGTTTTAGCATTTATTTTTACTTTTATATTTGCTGTTTTCTTTGATGTTTTCTTTTGTTTCTTTATAAGTTTTTTAGGTACCAAGGAGAAAGGATCATAAAAAGAGGAAATTCAGCTTTAAAGCAACTCCAAAAATAAAGACAAGAATGCAACCGATGCAAAATTCCTACTAAGTTTTTCTTTTCCCTCTTATGATTGTTTTTTCTTCTACTGATGTGCATGCCATGTATATTTATTTTCATCACATTTTCCATGAGCATGTTGAGTTTTATTGAGGAAAATAAAAGGAATGAGCATGGGGGTTAGTTTTCTAGAAAACTTAGAATTTTTCAAAATTTTTGCATTTCTTCATTTAGTATTCTATGCATGATCTGAATTTTAAACATGTGCACAACAACATGATATTTTGAAAAACACATGAAATAGAAACGCATAGAGTGGATTAACACCTCTATTTCTTTAGAAAGTTGTGGGAAGAGCAACCTTAAGTGTATGTTGAGGAGATGGTAGAGTCGATGAAATTAGGGATCTAGGTATTCCTTTGGGGAGCCATAAAATCCAAACTAAGGATGTACTCACGCTCATAGTATGATTTTTCAAAACTTTCTATACTTCTCATCCACTCATTCTTCTTTCTAAACTTTGAGTTAATGACTCCTTGCACGCACATCCTTCCGCTTTCCATAGCAAGTCGTAGCGTGTATCATCCTTTGTTGGCACTAATATTGTTGACATAGCGAAGCTCCCTGATCCATAGAGATACCAAAACCTCTTCGGGGGAATAATCTGCATGTCTACTAAGGACGACACTGGGTAGGATGAGCACCATGAAATGAATTACGTTGTTGTGTTTCAACGCAATAAAGTTGCATAAAAGCCTTGAAAATTTCAAATTCTGAATTCTCTAATCTCCTTCATCAAAAAGGCTTGCAGCAAGTAGAATTAGGATGAAGAAAATAGAACTAGAATGAAAGAAAAATACAAAAAAAATAGAATTAGGATGAAAGAAAGAGAAAAATAAAAAAAGTAGAATTAGAATGGTAAGCTACCTCCCATGTGTTTTAGCTGACTCTGTTTATAGCCACTATTTATATAAGGATGATACTTGTTTCTACTTCTCGTGCTCTTATCATTCATGTCCATAGTGCAAGGAGGAAGCGACGATTGGTTTGGTATGATGAATTTCTTTTAATTATGTATATTCTATTAGTATGTAGAGCAAGAGCATTCTTAGTTTATTTGGTGGATTAAAGTGTTTGCTGAAGGAATGCCTTGATCTTGAGTTTCTAGTACATTACTTTCTTCTTGGCATCATTTAAGGTAGAACATTCATTTCAGATTCTATCAATGCTTAACCCATGGCTTTCTAAGCTTGTTAGTCCTATTTCATACTTTTTCTCTTTCCATTTCTAGGGGACTAGCAATGATTTAAGTTGGGGGTGTGATAACATGCATTTATAACTTGAATTCTTATCCTAATTAAGTCATATTCATGCTTATTTTATGTGAATAGGATGCATGTTATCATACTTTTTAGGAATTTTCTCCATTGGTATATTATTTCACTAAATTTGATATTTATGCATAAATTAGGATAATTTCATGCTTGATGGATGATTAGTCTTTTACAAAGTTAAAATTGATAGAAATTAATCTCTTTTTGCATTGCTTTTGACTTTAGAGCATGACAATTTCAAGATGAAATTATAAGTAAGGAGAATTCTTAAGAAAGGAGTAAGTGATTTTTAATTCATTTTAAATTCTTCTTTGAAAGCATATTTTCAATGGCATAATATTAAAAAGGAAGAAATTTTAGATCCAATGGAGAAAATTTGAGATTAAAAGGAGTTGTATTTTGAGAAATATGAATTTCTGAACATTTTAGGAATTTCTAGATTTTTCTTTGATTTTTATTAAGTATTTTTATTAAAAAAATCGCAAAAAGGGGGGTTTCTACCTGGAGGGTGACATGGCAAGTGGCGGCTAACGTGGCGCGCGGGACCGCTGATAACATGCATTTATAACTTGAATTCTTATCCTAATTAAGTCATATTCATGCTTATTTTATGTGAATATGATGCATGTTATCATACTTTTTAGGAATTTTCTCTATTGGCATGTCATTTCACTAAAGTTGATATTTATGCATAAATTAGGGATAATTTCATGCTTAATAGATGATTAATCTTTTGTTTAAATTAATAGAAGTTAATCTCTGTTATTGAATGAGTTTTGACTTTGGTAAATGTTTCGAAGGATGATTTTATGATGAATTTATGATTTAAAATGTTTAATGAGAAATGATTCAAGCAAATTTTAATTCATCTTGATTTCTTCTCTCTAAATATATTTTAAATGGCATAATATTAAAAAGGAAAGAATTTGTGATCCAATGGAGAAAATTTGAGATTAAAGGAGTTGTATTTAGAGAGATATGAATTTTTGAAGTTTTTATGTATTTTTCTGTTTTTTTTATTTATTTTATTTGATTTTTTTAATGATTTTTAAAGTAAATTTCCTTAGTAAAATCGCGAAAAAGAAAACGTACCTGCGGAGCTGACGTGGCGAGCGGGCCCAAGCGTGGGCCCAGACGGGCTGACGTGGCAACGGGCTGACGTGGCGCGGGGGATCACCGCGCCGTCACGACGTGGCACTGAGGCCACGTGGCAGGACGCGTGTGGCCCACGCGTGACGCAAGCGTGACACGTGGCGTATACATATAATATATATTATCATAGGGTTATCGTACATATAAGCCTATTCTTAGAACTGGTTAATAACTTTAACCGCAAAACTTTCCTATATTTCTTCTGTGTGAAACTATGTTCCACACGGTTTTACCTTCTGCAGGTGACGTGGAGGCTTGGCGGGCGTCGGATCGGATCAGAGCGGCGGAGATCGCGTGGACCCCAGTCCACGCGATCATCAAATGCAGCACATGCGTATTACTTACCTTAAGTGACCGTGATCGGAGGGATACGCGATGGCCACGTGGCGACTGGAGAATCGTCCAATCATCATCAACTGAAGATCGCGCGATCGCGATCTAACGGCCTCCAGTGAAGCCGCGTGGAACTCTCTGGCGCGTCGGATTTTCATCACGATCAGATCTTCATCGGACGGCAGACGGAGCATGACAAAGAACTACGATCGTAGCCCGATCGTGACCCGATCGCGGCGCGATCGGAACTTGATCGTGCCACGATTGGACCTCCTTTCTTCGCGGAATCATTCTAACCTAAGAAGACGGCGGCCGACTGAGATCCAGAACCACGATCGACGCTCGATCGTGGCCTGATCGTGGCTCGATTGTGGCCCGATCGTGCCACGATCGGGGCTCATGTTGAAGCGAAATTGAAGTCAAACTCGTTGCGGAATTGAAGCCGCATCCTCGCCCCAAGGAACCGCTTCAACGACCCTTGCAAACCGCCTCCACGACCGCTCCAATGACCCACGATCGTCAGGCCAATTTCCCTCTTTAAAAGCATGTATTTCCCTTTTTTCTTCTTCAACTTTTGTTCGACTCGTGAAGAAATTAAGCGAGTTTCGAGGAAGGTATTAAGTTCTCGTGATCCTCTGCTTCCAAGAGTGTAGAGACGCAGCCATTGAAGCATGATAATCACGATTTCATCTCTTGATTTCATCGAATTTTCCCCTTGAATTCCGAACGTCCACGAGGAAGAATCCGAGCAAATTCGCTTCAATCCATGAGAATTGAGGCCCCATTCTTGCGGCAATCGGGTTAGTAGTGAGGTTCGATCGATTATCAAGAGGTAATTTGTATTTTTATTAGGTTTAGATCTTTAATTTTGCAAATTAGTTCATAGTGTTCTTCATTTTCCCCAATTTTAGTTACGAAAAGTCGCTGATTTTGAAAATATGATATCTCTCTGATTATAATTTCAAATCACTTGCTTTTGGTTTCATTAGATTCCTATTTTTATTAGATTTCCGTGGATAGCATTCATCAAATTCAGAGTTCATTTGACCCTTCAATTTGACGTTTGACCAAGGACTGTTCATCTTTCATCAGAAGTCAAATGTTGACTTTCGGGGTCAATTACTTTTTATTGACAAATCAGAATTTGATAATTTTGGTCTTGTTGGATTCCTCTGATTCTTAGCTTTCCATTGACATATAAATTGCAAGATTTGGATTTCATTTGGTAATTCAATTTGAAGATTTCCTCTGAGGTGTTCATTTCGGGGATTTTCTGATCATTGATTTTCAATAATTCATAATAAATCCATTTCTTATCAAAAAATTACGAAATATATATCAATAAATTCCATTTTTTTTCTCGTTTCCAAATATATAACTTTCGTAATCATCTGACCCTGTTTGATTCTCTGATTTTACAGTACACCTACTGTTGGTCAAAGTCAACGCTTTGACTTTGACTTTTGACTTTTCTCTGTCAAATCCGAGATTTCAATTCTTAAAACTTCTTATTTACCTTATTTATATCATTTCCATATCTTACATCTTATTTTATCTTATTTAAAACTCCTTTTGAACCTAAGTTTGACCTAGTCAACTCTGCGATTAAAGTCAACCCTGCTCTCTGTGGATTGACCCGATACTTACCCAATACTTGATTATTATATCTTGTCTTTGTGAGATTGGTTTTATAAATTTTTTTTGACCATCGTCTTCGTGTTTTAACGATACACGAAAATGACTCGTCAACCGCCTCAGGGTGCGACGCGGCACTGAGGCCACGTGGCAGAGCCCGGGTGCCCCGCGCGAGGCGCAGGTGGCGCTGACGCGTGGCAGGAGGCCACGTGGATGGACCCACGCGGACGCCTGTGTGGGGCGCCACGTGTAGGCTGGTAACAGAGGGGGATGGTGATGAAATTAATAGGGGAATCCACCCCCCCTATTTAACTGCAACATCTCCCACCTTTTTCTCCAT
Source organism: Lemna minuta (assembly GCA_024174645.1). Lineage (NCBI taxonomy): Eukaryota > Viridiplantae > Streptophyta > Magnoliopsida > Alismatales > Araceae > Lemna > Lemna minuta. Next base: position 19,226,323 of record CM044106.1, read on the forward strand.
GTGGGACTATGTTCCCACACGGTCTTACTTTGCAGGCAACGTGGACGCGTGACGAGCGTCAGATCTCACCGCGAAGACGTTGATCGCGTGGACCCGAGTCCACGCGATCACCAAATAAGGCACGTGCTTAATATATAACTTAAGTGACGCGATCGGATGGCTCACTTGACACCACGTGGCAACACGAGGAGCGCCGGATCTTCATCAAAGCGGATATCGCACGACCGAGATCGGACCGTCCACTTCACCTGAAGATCAATCTGATGGCCACGACGATTCGTGGAAGAACTCCACGGTCGCGGTTTGATCAAGCCGCGATCGGGGAGCTTACGTGGTGGAATCGCCTCCAATTCGAGCGCACGGCTATCGACGAACGACCAGGACCACGATCGTGGCCTGATTGCGGCCCGATTGTGGCCCGATCGTGGCTAAAATAGTGGCTATTCGGAAGCAAAATTGAAGCCAATTCACCGAGGAATTGAAGCCACGACATCGCCCCCAAGGAACCGCTCCCACGAAGCCATGACTCAGCCGCCACGACCGCTTCAATTGACCACGATCCTCGGGCCAATTTTTCCTTTAAAAAGTCATGTATTCACCCTTTGTTCTTCAACTTTTGATCGATTCGTGAAGGGAATTAAACGAATTTCAAGGAAGATCTCTAGTTCATCATGATCCCCCTGCGTTTAGACTCGATTGTGACACAATTAGAGCGGGATTGATCGCGAATTCCTCTTTGATTTCATCGAATTTTCCCCTTGAATTCTGAATGTCCGCGAGGAGGAATCTGACCAAATTTACTTCAATCCACGATAATTGAAGCCCCATTCTTGCGGAAATCGGGTTAGTAGTGAGATTCGATCGATTATCAGGAGGTAATTTGAGTTTTTATTAGATTTAGAAGTTTAATTTTACAAATTAGTTCATAGTGTTCTTCATTTTCCCCAATTTTAGGTCCGAAAAGTCGCTGATTTTGAAAATAGGATATCTCTTTGAAATTCCAAATCATTTGATTTTGGTTTCATTGGATTTCTCTTTTCATCAGCTTTCCGTGGATAGCAAATTCATCAAATTCTGAGTTCATTTGACCCTCCAATTTGACGTTTGACCAGGGAATGTTCATCTTTCATCACAAGTCAAACGTTGACTTTCCGGGTCAATTACTTTTGATTTACTGATCAGAATTTGATAATTTTGGTCTTGTTAGATTCCTCTGGCTCTTAGCTTTCTATTGACATAGAAATTGTAAGATTTCGATTTCATTTCATCATTCAATTTGAAGATTTCCTCTGAAGTGTTAATTTTGGGGATTTTCTGTTAGTTGATTTTCAATAATTCATAATAAATCCATTTCTTATCCAAAAATTACGAAATATATATCAATAAATTTCATTTTCTCTCTGGTTTCCAACATCTAATTTTTGTAATCTTTTGACTCTGTTTGATTCTCTGATTTTGCAGAACACCTACTATTGGTCAAAGTCAATGCTTTGACTTTGACTTTTGACTTTTCTCCGTCAAATCCAAGATTTCAATTCTTAAAACTTCTTATTTACCTTATTTATATCATTTATATTCCTTAAATCTTATTTTCTCTTATTTAAAACTCCTTTTAAACCTAAGTTTGACCAAGTCAACTCTGCAATTAAAGTCAACCCTGCTCTCTATGGATCGACCCAATACCTACACAATACTTGATTATTATATATTATCTTTGTGAGTTCGGTTTTATAAATTTTGTTTGACCATCGTCTTTGTGTTTTAACAACGCACGAAACGACACGTCAAAGAGTGGTCGACGGTAGTGATGGATCGACAAATCGATGTGCAGCGATAGGGAGAGAGTTGCAAGTCTCGATGATGTCAAAGCCACTACATTAAAATAAAATAAGAAAGAAAAAATTAAAAAGGAAAATACAACTTTACTATTTATAGAGATGATGAACACAAGCAAGAACTCAATCCAGATCGTCGCACAAACCCCGTTGCTGTGCCCATCCTAGGTCGGGTGATGCTCGATCCGCTCTGATCACGATCTTTGTTTGCTCCCTTATCCACTACAAGGTTGAGCATCAATTAATGCTCCTCCTTGGGCCTTGACCTCCTCTACCTTTCCTTCTGGTAGCTTGATTCCAGAAAAATTTCAGAAAAATCCCTAAACTTATAAATTGAATATCTCACAAAATACAACTCTTTTTTTCACGAAATTTTCTCCATTGGATCAAGAATTTAATCCTCTATCTTTTTATCCCAAAATATCTAAAATCATGAGAAAAAATTAAGGTCTCATTTAATAAAAATTAAGCTTGGCCCAACCTCCTTAAAAATAAGGAGATTGGCCCAATATTCACTCTAAATCAATTTTGGATTAATCTAAAAATCTTATGATGATACATTTACCAAATCCAAACCTCATTATCACATTTCATAAAAATATGGTTGTCTTGGTCTTCAGATTTAGTAGAGAGTTGTTTCCTCTTTCCTCTTATCGTCATCCATATCCATGCTTTCCTACTTGCATACCTATGTCCTTACATCCACATAACTCATAGAAAATATGAAAATTCAACCACTTGAATTTGAAAGAGTCAAATGGGGTTAGTCTCATAGTATAAGTAATTGAAAAGAATGGTGCATGATAGGACATATCTATTTTTTTTACTAAATTAGCACTAAATAGATGCAAGTTGAGTATATGAGTGGAATGCAATGATGAATGCAAAAATATCATAAAAAGATGATAACGTGCATTATATGACTAAGAATTATGTGTTAAAACCCATTTATAATGATGAAAATGAATGCATCAATGACACATTATCACTAGGCATCTTGAATCCAACACAAAGAATGAAATGAAGAAAAAAATCAAGAAACTCACTAAAAATGAAACATGTACACAAAATGATAATTCATCGCACTCTCTTTACTTCAGCAAGCCAACTCTATGAGTATATAATATAGCGTAATAAAAAGATAGTTTTCTAACTCCTTTTTATGATGAGAGGTTATGAATGGGTAGAGGGTGAAAAGAAAAATTTGCATATAAAATTTCAATTCATTAATTCTTTTAAAAAATTTTCAAGCCTTGATAATGGAGAATTTTGAGAATGTTAATCTTCTTTCTCTCTCCTCATCAATGTCAAATCAGCCTTGTTTTCAACATTGACATTGAATCCAAAAGGCTCTTATTCTATTATGACAAAATGCAATGGTGTCACTTGCAAAATGGACGGATGCCACACTGCTTGCAAAATGATATAAAACAAATTGAGAACACACAAAACGTTTGCGTATGGTCATTGAATACACATGATTTTTTTTCAAAACAAAGTCCAAACTTACCAATTTAAATATAAATTCACGAATTGAAGGGTATAATGGTAAATGAGGGTCGAATCCATGTAGAATTAGGGAAATTTGAGAGATATCTTTGAAATTTGATCAAATCAGACGATGAATTGAATTTAGAAATTAGGCATTTTATAATATTAAGAAAGATAACTCAATTGTGAATCCATGGAATCAAAAATTGAGTGATTTGGATTGGAATTCGCAGAGTAATCGAAGTTTGAAAATGGAAGAAAATTCGATCACGAAATTTGATTAAAAACTGAAATTAAAACAAAATTAAACTTAATCTACAATTAAAAATGTAAAATAAATGATGAAAGATTAAGATGAAAAAACGCAATCTAACCCAAAGTCGTGCTCAAAATGATCCAATTAATCGCCCAATGCATGGCTATTCATTCTGCGATTTTGAAGACGAAAATTGAAATTCAAGATGTGATTTCTCTTTACTCCTCCGATCAATTTTCGATTTCAAGCACTCCTTGGACGCAGAAACGTGTCAAGAAGAGAAAGAAATTGAATCACGCTTGAATTGTGGTGTCTAGACAGTTCGATTAATCTCGAAAATCCAAGGGTGAGTTTCCGTTCGCGAAGAACAGTGAATTTATAACAATTTTGGGCGTAACCATCGGATCAATGCTCGGATCGCGATCAACGGCTGAGATGACGCGTCGTTTGATCGAAACGGTGCGATTAAGTCGCGTCCGTCGAATCAGCAATGAAGCGTCAGAATGCATCCACGTCACGCGTGTGAAGAGGCATTTTGATTTGATCCATCCATTGAATTTTAATCCGACGATCACGATAAGTCGATGAGTCCACCAATCGCGATTAATCTCGACCGTTATAATTCCCTTGATGGACGGTTGCGATTGAGGTCTATTTAATCGAATCAATGCCTCGCAAGATGTCGCCACGTACCCCTCGAGTAAGTGACATCCGACGCATGTGATTAAATCACGCGATCGGATGTCCCACGCGTCGCCACGTCACCTGAAATAAAAGACACAAGAAAATAGTCCCACACTGAATAAAATAAAGTGATTTATCGAGTTTATAACATATGACGGATTTGATGGTTAGCGAATTCCAATTACGGGATGCTTATAATATATAACAATATATATATATATAAAGATCGCGCATACGTGTCATGCACACGCATGCGTGTCATGCACACGTCACGCACACACGCACACACGTGTACACGTGTCACACGCCCGTGCGTTTGCGCGTCGCCACGTGGCAGCGCTTCGCCATGTCAGCGCGCGGTAAATTCAAACCCTTTTTTAATTATTTTTAATTAATTTAAAAACAAAAATATGGTTAAATAAATTCATAAAAATTCTAGAAAATTCCTACAAATTGTAAAAATCATAACTTTCAAAATACAACTCCAAATTAATTCAAATTTTTTTTGTTGGATTAGAAATTGAATAATCTATCATTATAAAAAGTCAAAATATTAAAATATTAAGAGAATGAATTTTAATTAAATAAATACATTCATGTATCTTGTAAAATATATTTATAAAAATACATGAATGTTAATAAGCATCATTTCTCTTATCATTTAATCATGAAAAGATACTTATGATCTCAAATATAATTAGGATTAAAATCACATTGTTCAATTATGTATAATAATCTATAAATTGATGTATTTTTAGATCATAACATGAAATTATGCAAAATGATAGAAATATACTTAAAATATGATAACATGCATACAATTGGAATAATTAATGCCCTTATTTACATTAATAATCATGTAAATTCATGTATAAATAGCATGTTATCAAGAACAATGGTTGTGATCATGCCACGTGGCATGATTTGTATAAATATTCTAACATGGATAGTATAATTGTTCACATAATCCTTTTATGTAAATAAATGCATAAAATGCATGATAAAAATATATTAAATTTGTATTTTTGATAACATGCTATTTATGCATGTAATTACATAGTTATTAATGCAAATTAATGCATTAATCATTATAAATGCATGCATGTTATCATCTTTTTAGCATATTTCTATCATTTTGTGTAAATTCATGTTATGATCTTAAAATACATCAATTTAGGGGTTATTATGCATAATTAGACATTATAATCTTTAATCCTAATTATGTTTATGATCATAATCATGTTTTAAAGATGAAAATATAAGAGAAAAGACTTTTATTTACATTTATGTATTTATATGAATTTATTTTATATAATACATAAATGTATAAAATTAATATAAATTAATTTTCTTATTATTTTTATAATTTGACTTTTTATAATGATAGATTATTCAATTCTGAATCTAAAAAAACAAATTTGAACTAATTTAGAGTTGTATTTTGAAAGTTATGATTTTTACAAATTTATAGAATTTTTCTGGAATTTTTCTGAATTTCTTTATGTTTATTTTCGATTTTTATTTAATTTAAACAATTAAAAAATTGCGAAAAAGGGGGTTAATTAGCGCGCGCCACGTGGACACGCACGCCTGCCTGCGTGGCGCTTATGTGACACGTGGAGCTTTATTTATCTACTAAATTTTCTATAGAGTTTAACATAATATATATGAGTCCCCCGTGTATAAGGGGTCAAATGATTAATGGCCTTAATCGCTCCACATTATAAACGCAATAAACCCCATTATTTTCCCGGTGTGGGACTATTTTACTTACCTTTGTTTTGATTTCAGGACGCGTGGCGCATCATGGAGCGTTGGATGACGTTCGCGATGAATCACGTACGTAGATCGTGTAGACCGGAGGTCCACCCGATCAGACAATCACACACGTGCTTAAAAGAAGCGTTAAGTGAAATCATCCTGGCCGTCGATCTTGATATTTATAACGGTCCAGATTATTCGAATCAGATGGATCTCCGATCAACTCAAAGCCATCCGATTTAAATCCGACGATCAAAATCAGACGTCGATTCATCTTGATCAAAGCGCGATCGCAATCATTCATCGCGATAGTCTCTTCATCGGACGGCCAAGATTTAATTTTGTTTTATTTAAAAACCGTTCTTCGCGACGGAAGAACGGTTCACGATCAATCTCCAAATTCTCCTTGTTTAGAAATCCAATTCGCGTGTCGTTTGTTCGAGAGCATTCTTGACTCATTTCCGCGTCATTTGAATGCTTAAGATCAAACTTTTATTGAAAGAAAAGGAAGAATTCACATCTTGAACTCCATCTTCGTCTTCGAAAATTCGGAATGAATAGCCTTGCATCCGGCGACTAATTTGATCATATCAAAGGCTACTTTGGGTTAGGTTGCATGATTTCATCATAATCTTTCATCATTTAGTGTTAATTTTAGTTTTAGAATCATAGATTAGTTTAATTTTAGTTTTAATTTCGGTTCTTATTCGTTTTTCGAAACGAATTTTTCTTCTCTCTTCAAACTTCGATTTCTCTTCGAATTCTCCACCAAATCACCTGATTTTTGATTCCGTGGATTCGATTTTGAGTTATCTTTCTTAGTATACTAAAATGCCCAATTTCTAATCTCAATTCATCGTCCGATTTGACCTAATTTCAAAGATATCTCTCAAATTTCCCTAATTCTCCGTGGATTCGACCCTTAATTACCATTACACTAATTAATTACTTTGATTAATCATAAATTGGTAAGTTTAGGACTTTATTTTGACACTAAATTGTGTGTAATCAACGACCATACGATTAAGTCTTGTCAATTTTATCATTGGCCCAATTCAAACTCTTGGAAAATACGAAGAAATCTACTATTTATTTTGTGAATCAAGAATATGTGGATTGAAAGTATATTAAATATGAAAGTTATGCCCTAAATATGTGGCAAAGTTTCTAATTAGGATTTATAAAGAGAGAGTATACAAGAAGTGAAATACGAGGAAAAGGAAGAGGTGGAGAAAGGAGTGGTAATGGGTATGTTGGGCTCTCATTGGATCAAGGGATAATTTATGATGCATAATGGATAAGAGAATACATGTGAAAAATTATTAAGAGGCATTTGAGGATACAATTTCAATTGGAACTCAATGATTTTAATTGGAGAGTAAAACAAGAAAACATTTGAAGGTGTGTTGTCCTAGAGATGACACCAGATAAGGAGAGTCAAACAAGAAGCTGACTAAGGATGGGATAGTGAGGATATGTCAATTAAGTGGATAGACAAGGGGATGATTACACTAGATGAGCAGTGATCAAGGAGATAAGATGAACTATCAGTAGAGGAGAGGCTAGATGCTTGGATTCAAATGAGATGTGAATACTAGGGGAGAGTTGAAAGAGGATATGTTAACATTTACAAAGAAACATAGTGTATTCTATAACAATGAGGAAGTGAGAAGTCTCCACTCTTTCCAAGAGCAATGGTCAGCTTCCCATTTATCATGCCACACTTGCAATAGGGGAATGGTGATCTGATCATGATTTTTTTATCACTTTTGATCCTTGGTTGATCAATCAATTTGACCGATCCTTGGTTGATCGGCCAAGGATGATCATCATCATATTTACGGGTATCTATCATTGCATTGATCATATTGACATTTTGATTGATGCCCATTGATACCAAGTTCATTGATTGATTGATTGATTGATTGATTGATTGATTGTGATTGATCTATAGACAACTAATGACCTGATCACTGATCATCGATCAGATCACCGATCTGGTTGATGATCATCATTTCAAAAATTTGAAAAAAAAAATTTTTAGAAATAATTAAACTTTTACAAAATGACAAAATACCCCCACGATCTGATCATGATTATATCATCAACTTAAGGGAGTAATTGCTTATCGATTTCAGAATTGATCAAAATTGAAGGTCGCTGTTCCCCCTCCGACGAAAGAAAGAAATTCTTCCACGGGCGTGCACGCCATGAAATTCTTGGACTGGTACCTGAAAATCGCCGCCGTCTCGGCTCTCTGCGGGGCTTCGATGGAGCTGTTCATGATACACACCGGCTTCTGTGTGAGAGCTCTCCTCATCTTCTGCTCTCTTTCCTCTTCCGTTTCTTTTAATATCTTTTTCTTATCGTTGATTTCAAGATTTTGCCCTAGCAAAAATCTTGCCTTTACCATTCTGTTATGCTCATATAAACTCTTCACCGTTAGATATTGCTTTCTGATATTTTATTACCTTTAGTGAGGGTAAGTCCGTGGTCAGATCATTCTTCTCTTGGGTTTATCTGCAATTTCCTTGTATCCTACCTGTAGAATTCTTTAAAGGCAAAACGATCTTCTGCTGGCGATATTTCTATTGGAAAAAAAAACAATTTTAATATGCTCTGGTATCTGGGTTGCCTAGGAGAATCTGTTTCTTCTCTTGGGCGCCACTCGAAGCAACAAAGTTTCCAATAGTTTTTGTATCTTTCTTGTAGTGCTGAAGATACTGAATTGTGTAGTGATGGTATTTTCTTTTGAATACTCAGATGACAAGGTGACTGTTCTAGAATCAGAGAAAAGGGCTTGGGAGAGCTCTCCAGAAGCTCAAGCTATCCGAGAGGCACTAAATCCTTGGAAAAATCAGGACTCTGAGACCAAAGAACACTGATTTCTGTATGAACTCGGTGTTAGTCTCCGGTCCTTATTCATCTTGGAGGGGGATTTCGATGTCCATTCTCCATCAGTTCTCTTTAATGTCAATCATATTTTCTTATCATCTCAATGAGATAAAATTTTAGAGAAGTTATGTTCAAGTTTGCTTATGTAGACTGAGAAATTGGATTTTTCTAATGATCTCCAGGAATCAAAGGCCTGTTTTGAATCATATGGTTTTAGTGGGCTGACATTGTGGTTCAGTTGTTTCCTGAATGTATAATAAAGTAACATCAGAAAATTAGTGCCCAATGGTAGCTGTTAAACTCTTTAAAAAAATATTTGGTTGACTTATTCGCCAATGAGGTCCTCTCAGAATTTAGTCTTCTTATAGAAGGTCTCCAATATGAATTTTTACCCTCTCCATGACTTGTTTTATTATTTTTTTTAGATTTTGACTTTGATGTTGATGAACTGAATGTTGCTATGAGAAAGAAAAGGTATGTTTTCTATGAATTCGATCATTCACTTCTCTATCATATTTACATTTATTTATCAACTTGTGATGGAACTTGTGCATATGATCATGTAGGTCTTGTACAAGATCACTTTTTTAAAAAATCAGTTTATCAAGATATGATGTGTGGTTTTTAAATTTCGTTGAAATAATAAATATATAAAGAGACATGCACCAGATCATCTATATATCATTATTTATTTCTGCCTTCTAATTTATGTCTTAATGATTTCAAGAATGGTACATGTTTCAGTGGTTATGCAAGATAGATTGCACTATGTTACTGATCAAAAATGAATCTCCAGTTGGTACAAAAAGGTTGACAACTAGTGCTTTGATGACGCCACTAGAAATACTCTATCATTTGTTTTGATGTTAAAAACGGGCAGTTCTAAGAGATTTGAAGGATTAAAGTTTGAGAAAGTTGTTGTCATTTAATTTTGTTTTTGTTGGTCGTTATTTGAGAACCTCGATGTTAGATATTCTCATAGCAGGAGTCTGAGTGAAAACATGTTTGAATTGAAACTCAGGGCCGGAAATATGGTACGATGCAACGAAGTTCTTTAAGATAAATGATCGCTTGCTCATATATCTTACTTTACAAAACATCATTATGCTATGTAAAGATATCTTTTTGAAAATCTGTGTTGAGACTTGAGTTTTGGGATCAGATTTTAGTTATTTTCAAACTTCAGATAATTTTGGTCTGAACAGCAGCATGAACAATGTCCATGTCTGAATTTGATCGTCCTGTCAATTTGAATAATTTTACTTTTCAAGATATTGAACATCTTATTCCATCATGAACATACTGCCTAACATATCAGCTTGTATGGCTCTAGGATGATTGCAAATCATAACCGACCATCCCATGTATTACAACTAGACATTTGGTCAAAGTGATTGTCTCCATAGAAATGGTCCTACTTTTTTATAGTTTTGCTCGGACCAAATTGGGTGGAACATACTACTGGACTTATTGGATATGTCCTTTTTATTTTACTAATTATTGCAATGGGACATCAAGGTCTGTATGAATGATTCTCTAAATGTCACGTATGAAGACATTGTGATCAGATCACGGACATGTTTTCTTATGCTATACTTTCAGGGCATTACCTAAAAGATGATGAGATCACGGATATGATTTTCACAATTGGAGAGGTGTCTATTTCAATTGATCAGGCACATGTCCGTACATGTAACCATTCCAATTCTGGATGGATTTTCTGATGAAAAATTATCATTTTTCTCTTTGGTTGTCCCATCCACCAAACTTGGTATTATATTATTTCTTCATATTTAATTATTGTAAATTTTTCTTGAATTATTGTATAATCAAATGGTAGTTCTGAGGTTGAATTCTGATATTCATGCAGAAAAGAATAAAATGGATTCTCTGGCAATAAAATTTATTTCATGAAATAAAAAAATTCATAATTTATTGAAAGTGATGGACTTTGAATTATCTTTTTTCCACCTTTTAGTGAACATCTAAAATAAAATGACAGATTGAAATATCCATGTTTAGATTTTGGGTAAAATTCATACCTAAAACTTATTTCAACCTAACCATCAAACCTAACCTAAGATTTTGGTCTTGCCCCTCTCCTGATTGATCAAATTCCAGCGTTCTTCTGCAGGTCTATCTAAACAATGTCGGCTAAATATTTCCATAAACAAAAATTCATCTCTCAACATGGAAAATTTTTAGAGATGATCCCCACATGCTAGACAAATGCATCTCCGTGATCAACGGGAATAAATTGTCAAATAACTCAAACAAATTGGACCCATTCGTCAGATTATTGATCATATGTTGATTCCCATCAGTCATTAGTTTACCAATATTTTTAATATGACTAGACGGATGTAATTCTTAAATGGATGATTAATGTTTAATTTGATTTATAAATAGCATGATTCCCATCAGGTATTAATTTAATTTGATATAGAAGATCTCTATGCATAGGATGAAGGCCCCAAGTAGAATAGAAATAGAACTTGGAGTCAAATACAAATACAAATAAAAATCATAGCATGATTAAGAACCAAGGAAAATTATACAAAAAGCTTGAAATGAAAAACCAAAAAGGAAACTTGATTGATATTCCTATCAATGGGGAAAATCCATGTATTTTTATGAAAATAATTATAATTCTCAAAAATCTTAATTTTGAATTTTCTTAAGTGTGCACATGTTTTTTTGAATTATTAATTACTAAAAAGCATCAATTTCCATTCAAAAAAAGGTATCATAAGGAGATGGGTGCCTCAAGGTTAACTATCAAGATGCAAATTGATGGACATTTTTGTTTGCAAAGACTTTTTCTACAAATAGGTTGATTTTGATTAATTGACCAAGTTTAGTACAGCATACCAAGATTGATTTATTGATTTACTCGTTCTTTCTTTCATGTTTTTAAATCGACACTAACAAGAATGGAGAGATCACATGTGCTTTTGTAGGAGGAAAGAGAGTAGTAGCAGTGGGTACATGAGAGCATGGGAGAAAGTGGGAAGACATGTACAGATTGGCCATAATTGGCTCTCCATCATGCACTTGATGTACAGTCTAACACTCTGCCGATGTCATCTCATCAGATTTTCCATTTTTATATCTTTCTCTTTCAAATTTCCTCCACTTTCTCTCACAACAACTCCTCATTTTCTCTCCTTCAAGTTCTCCCTTTCCTCCCAAGACTTTCCTTATTGCTTTTTATCATCTTCAACTGTTTCTCTCTTAAACTATTTATTAGTGTTCTTTCTAGTCCTTACCTTGTCCTATTATTTCTAAATATCTCTCTATACTAGAAAGTCAAACCCTACCCTCTTGATCTCCCTCATGTTCCACTTTTTTGTCTTCTACAGGAAGAAGTGCAATCTAATGGATGTAAACCATAGCCTCTTGATCTCTCCCATGTTTTCACTTCTTGGTCTTCTAGCAGAAGGTGTGCAATCCAAGGGATGCGCATGTGTTAAGATCATAGAATTCTCAAGATTAAACTGTTAGGGTTAATATCTATTAAGTGGACATATTTATGTATTATTTTGGATTAGCTATCATTTAATCCCATTAAGTGATTCAATTATGAGAAATGAGGAGATTAGGACATTCATTTCTGTGTGTGGAGGTTAATGATGTGTAGAGGCGATTAAATCAATTATTAGTGAATAATAGGCTGACTAATTATTAATTAGAGGCTTAAGCTCTCCTCACTCTCTATAAATAGGAGGCCATAGTACACTTGAGTAACCCAATGCATATAACCCTCTAGACAGATTCCCATTTCTTCTAGAGTTCAAGAGGTTACCTTGGGGGTATTGAAGAAGACTATTCTCCACTTCAAAAATCTAGAATGATGAAGAATCATCTCATGAATTCGGGTATGAGTTTATTTTTGGTTTTATGTATATGATTATGCTAATGATTTACGATGCAACTCAAAGTTTACATCATGAACCTCTTACAGGGAGAATAAAATCCTAGATTTGGAGAGACATATCTCATTATCTTGTGTGCGTGAGTTGAGACATGAGATGCAGTTTTTATTGATCTCATTAGATAGAGCACAATTCTTGGGTTGAGGGTTTGAGACAGGATTAGGGTTCCAATTCTGCACGTTCATGACACACATGCCCAAAATGGCTGCTTAGGAGCTGTCAGAAATCATGACTGAATCCATTGACTATTGCATTGATTGATTTTTTAAGCTCGCCATTGGCCCTCTGACCATGTCAAGAGCTAAAGGTTCCTATTCATACTTAGACCAAGTCTAGAAGATTTGTGTGTTGCCTTGATCATTGGTTGATCTTCCTTGCGATGGAGATCTTGAAATGGTATATGAAAATCTTTGTAGTCTCGGCTCTCTTCGGGGCATCTATGGAGATGATCAAGATCCACTCCGGCTTCTATGTTGGAGCTTTCCTCTCTCGCTCTCTCCCATCTTCCTTTTTGGTTTTCTTTTTCTTCCTCTCTTTTGGTTTGATGGTATTTTCTTTTTGATTAAGATGACGAGCTCACCGCTTTGGTGTCAAAGAAAAGGGCTTGGGAAAGCTCCCTATAAGCTCAAACTATTAAGGAAAATGGGAATTTCGAGACCGGAGAAGGCTGAAATTGTGATGAACTTGGCGGGTGTCTCTGTTCCTTGTTCATCTTGCAGTGGAATATTAGACATTTGTTCTTTGTCAATTATGCTTTCTTTAAGTGATCTTGTATTATAGTCTGAATTGAATAAGATGAGGCGAAGTTTAATTTCAGTTATGCTTTGATTAGAAAGAGAAATTGGATTTTGATGATGATCTTGAAGAATCAAAGGAGCTGCTTTAAAAATGAGAGCCCAATTGAGGCTATTCACCCAAAAAATGGTCGGCGAAGCTCCAAGGTCAAAGAGAAGAATTCTCCATCAAAATGATCACCCGAGTGTCTTCTAGCTGAACGAGCTCGTGACAGAGTTCCACTCTTAGATTTTCTAAGAAGAATATCGAAGGTTCCCAAGATGCAAATTTTCAAAACTTGATTGATGGATGATGAAATGATGCAGAAGATTAGAGGCCTACTCATGAGCCTGAATTTTGAATAACTGACCAATAGAATTGCCCCCCACATACATGCTTCTCTCTATGATAGATATGGCGTATTGTCCTCGTCATGATTTTCACATAAATGATGATGATGATGATGATGAAACTTGCAATATGACATGAATAGAATCCATAGAATAACAAGGATTGCAAATTCTATTCTCTATGTGATAATATATAGAAGCCATTTTTGGCAAGGAAGATCAAGTGATAGTGATATAGAATGAGTAGACTCCATGGAATAATGACAAAAAAATTCAGGTCTCAAGACAAATTCCAAATTCTCTCCATGTAATTTATATGTTTTTGGATCCTGCTGATACCATCATGCTCTTGATGCTATCCTTATAGATTAGTGTTCCATTTCCATAGATATGAATTCATAGAATAGACATCTCATTATATCTATTAAATTATGATTTCAGTTAAACATACAATTCACCCATATTTTAATGAGATCGGAAATTTCTTAAAGTGATCATGTAATCTTGATCAAAGAGGCGACATAAACTAGAGCTATTTTGTATGGATATTAATCTACACTCGCCTCAGATTATGATATAATTAACATGATGAAATGTCATCATGTTACTCGATCAAATGGCCAGATTGCGATGAGTAATCGAACAGATGGGGAATAAAAACAGAGCAAGATGGATTACTCCAAGAGGTCTTGTTAATGATCAGGAACTTTTTCGTTCAAAGTCAATTTGGTTGCTAATGAGGAGAATCCTTTGACATTTGATGATTTTCTACACCCTTGTCATGGTGATTAATGACTCGAGGTAATCGGGATTAAAAGCAACTCCACCGTTTCCCCTCGCTTGTATTTCCTAAAATAGCCATCCCCGCCGCGGCGAGCGCTCCATCAGCACTGTTCAAGCTACTGGTTACTCTCTCTATCTGTCGTCGGGAGCCATCGTTTTCCCTGATTTTCTCTTTTGCCCGTTACACCATCCATGTTAGTTCACACACCCGATGAAACTTCTCTTGTAACCGTGATTTTAGTTAGATTTTCCGCATGCTTTGTTTGTTTATCTGCCTGGTCTTTTCATAACTGAAGGATCTATTAGTCTTATTCCACGGTATCAAATCAACTTTCCAGCGTTTTCGATGATTTCTGGTTCCAGACTTGAGAGTTACCACTTGACCTTCATTTTCGTTCGCTGGGTTGGTACTTCATGAGATTTTCTCTTTGATTCGGTGCTTTCTGGTACAAAATGTAACAGGTCCTGAATAATTTTGGTTAAAAACATGTTGAGGCATATCTCGTCTAGAACATGGAAGAGCCCAGTATCCGCGATGGAGAACAATAATCTCTTATTTTCTTTCTCCTGGAGGAATTTCCACAACAGCAAGGTATTATCAACAGATGATTTTCATTTGATTATGATGAAAGTTACCTATTTATTGGGGCATTTGATCTGCACCCTAAACCTGAAATCTCAAGTAACCATCAAAGCGTCTGACGTTCAATCTTTTCTAAGATTTATCAATTGCAGCTATTTGATATCTTGCCATTACCAAGTTTTTTCCCCCCAGAAATTCAACTATCTGGTTCAAATTCTGTTGTGATCTTGCAATAATTGTGCTATTTTTCAGACTACGGCTGGTCCTCGGAGCTTCTTTGGAGTCGAGGACTTCGTAGACGATGACAACAGCCGACCTTACACATATATGAAAGAGAAGAAGGCGAGAAACCCTCAGAATCTGAAACACGTCTCGTTCAAGCAGCGGACAATCGCTTACATGGAGCCGTTCTCACTCGACGTGTTCATCTCCAAGCGGTTTGTCTCGGCATCTATCACTCACAGAGTAACAAGCAAGCAGGTTGCAGTTGCAGGAACAAATTCAAAGGATATCAAGGCTGTGCTCCAGTCCCGATCTGATGTTCCTGCTTGCATTGCTGTTGGGAGATTCCTTGCCGATCGAGCACGTGAAGCAGACGTGTTCACCGCCACCTACACTCCCAGGGAGCGGGACAAATTCGAGGGGAAGATCCGCGCTGTTGTGCAGTCGTTGATTGACAATGGGATCGATGTCAAGGTGTACCTTGACTGAAAGTGAATTTGGTAAAGATGATCAAGTTCTTGCTTTCATTCCAGGAATCTTCTTCTTATTCCTTATCTTCTATCTGGGCTTTTGATATCTGGTGTCAAGTCTATGGTTTGGAGATGAATGGTGTGAAGGAGATTCAGATCTCCTATTTCAAATTGAATCCGGGATTGGAGATTGGGCATTTATTGAATCTTGGATGACGGTGACTGAGATCTAGTTTTTAGATTTGTATGTGTTCCTGGAGTATTCTTTTCCTCATCTTGCTTGGGAGATTTGAAGCTTGGCTTGAAGTTGTACCCAAGTCAACGATGAAATTTTAGAAAGTGACTGAGATCTTGCTTTTGCATCTGTTTGTCTTCCCAGAGATCTTCTTTTAATCATTTTGCATGGGAGATTCAATTACTGAATTGAAGGCAAATTTTGAGTCAAGATGAATTTCGTGATCCATCTAAATATTTGTGTTTCTGCAGTTTTGAGGTTTCGACGTTGAGGTCCACTTCGACATAAGTCTCATTACAATCGAGAAATCTATTGAAGACAGAGACAGGGAAACTTCTTGAAATGCTAATGAGAAGAAGGGCCATTTCTGCCCCATAAATCATTCCCTTCAGCATGTGGACATCCTTCGGCGCACAAGTTTCTCTGCATTTGTGCTGGTTATACCCCATATATTCTAGAGTTTTATCATATATCATTTACGTCTGTGACAGTAAAGCTTTGAACAGGTCAAATTTAAGACTACCTGAAGGAAAGTCAATGACCAAGCCGAGATAGACTAGTCAAGTCCAAGTCATCACTCATGGTGAAGCCAAGGTTAACTAAGAGAAGTGAAAGTCAAAGTCAACCGAGGTAAAATGATTATATGTTAGTAATTGAGACTCGAGATCAAGGTCAAATGACTCAAGGGTTCAGGGAATCATCTCAAAGTCAAATGTAGCTTTTGTCAAGGGATAAGGTTAGTCAATTAATGGCCTAGTCAACGAAGTCAGCTGCAGTCAATCGTGGGTTAAAATCAGGTCTCATGGATCAAGTAACCAAGACAAGAAGTTCACACCAAGGGCCAAAATAATGCAGATTATGGAAAGTTGGAACTATACAATGAGAAGATGCACTGGAGTATGACAAGGGCTATACGAGGGCCTATATAGGGCTACACAGGCGAAAAGGCAAGGATAGAGACTTGTTAGGCCTTATAAGGCTTTCTTCACCCTCCCTCTTCTGCTGGAGCATGGACAAACACATGCTCTGCTTGGAACACAAAAATGCTGAACAAGATAGTTGATGCTGTAGAGATTGTGAGTGATCTGTTGTAGAGATGACAGCTTAAGTGAGCAATTGAGTAGATAATTGCTCTTGATAAGGTCTGGTATGGGATATGTGTTTGCAATTCAGCTGAGGAGATGATTGTATGACAATGATGTTTTCCCAATGGTTGCATCGTGATAGATCTTGGTGCTGAAACACATCATATGTCAGCAGAGTAGCACCTGAGATGTAGCCATCAACATCTCTAGCTATGTTGATTGCACAACATTGACTGAAGGAGAGAAGAGAGAAATGTGTCGGCGATGCAATGCACGGTATGTTAGTTGCATAACATCTGAAGTGTCGGTGGCATAGCACCATAGATGTCGGTGTCGTAGCACCATAGATGCTGGATATGTCAATACTGAAGAAGTGAGGAGGGTGCCTCTTATGCTTGCCTTAGAGATAAGATGCTACATTTTCTGGTCTACCCCTACATCTGGGATGTACCCTACATGTGGGCACTTAATTGAAGTGCGTTCTTCCCTTATATTTCTCCAAAAATTGTATAGATAAAAGGCAGCATATAGTGTTTAAAAGATAGTGGAGGCTCGACGAAGTCAATGTCAGAGGCTCGAATGCTGGCTGATGTGGGATCATTAGAGATGATGATGACACCACCCAAGAATCGAAAGAGAGTGATGGTGATGTAGATTAAGGTGTTTCTAGAGTGGAAATATGATGTTTTCCCCATCTCCTTGACGACAATGTAGAGGATGGCTGTGGAGGAAGACCTAATGGAGTCTTGTTAGAGATGTGACAGTGGTCTGAGTGAAGAATAGATAAAGAGGGCCTATTGGAGATGATGACGGCTCTGCCCATGGAAGTGGCTGGAGATAGTTGGGGGAAGGGTGAGTGGTTGGAGAGTTATACAGTACCGATGAGAGTCAGTAAATGGGCAAGAGGTCCCCCTCTTTCTGATAAGTAGACAAAATGAACACAACTGATAACGGTGGCATGAGTGAAGAGTAGCTGATGATGGTTTTGCTCAAGAACATAACATGAAATACAGGGCCATGAAAGAAGTGGTAGGACAAGTAGATGAAGCAGAAGACAGTCATTGGAGGAAGGAGGTCTCCCCCTCTCTCAAACGTTTAGAAAAAAATAGGATACACAACAATAGTTCCCTTTTTTCCCTTTTTACTCTATTGCATTGCAACATGGGTCATGTAGTGGGGCATGTGGCCTAAGTCTTCTAGTTACCATGGAGGGCTTTGCTTCAAAGGGTAGGATTGATTCATCCAGCCATTCTGATTGAATCTGCCATTTAAAATAATGTCATGGCCTTCGCACTTGAGAGATTCCTGAATTGTGTCAATGGATCTAGCGGTGGTGATAGCACAACGATGCATTCCATACTTCTACAAGGACCGTGTCACAGGCGATACCATGTCGCTACAACCCTCATAAAAAACATTGCAAAATATAACTCCACACAATGAAAGTGCATTTATGGGAATGAAAATATCTATGTGAAAAAAATTTCACTTCATCGAAGCATTCTAAGGCAAGTGTCTACATTCATGATGCACACATTCTCACCTATGTGTGATGTCTTCTCCACCACAGAATGCTTGTCTACTCATATGCCACTGTACTACCATCTACCACTTGCCTCATCAGTTGGAGCCATTGGTATGCCTCCATTTTGAAATCATTGGCCTTGCAACATTATGGTAAAATCATAAGGGATCTAGAGAGTCAAATAAACTTAGAAAATTATATTTAGAAAAATAAAATTAGATTTTTTATGCAAAATGTTGATATTTGATCATAAATTTGAATTTCTTAATCCTCATGTTCTCCATAAATAGGAATACAAAGAAGGTTAAAAAGGCAATCACTGTTGACCTCTTAGGATGGCCAAAAGGTTCAAACTAGCTCCATAAAAATTATAATGAATTTGATTCTCTTTCTTTATCTCTTCTTCTTTTCATTCTTAAATCTTATAAGTAAAACTTAAAAAAAAGATCAGTACATTCAAAATTTTTAATCTTGAAAATGATAAATCTAAAAGCTACCTCTATCATCATGTAAAACATCAACACTGATAAAGTAAAAGGATATTACTAAGATGATAAAAAAATCTACAATTATATGTGTGAAGAACACCACTCCTTTGGTTGACGAAAGTTAGTGCACATAGAGAGATAAAAGTAAAAGGTAATTTATCATTTAATGCTATGAGGTATTTATACAGTTTGTATTTGACCATTATTTTTAACGA
>CM044106.1:19246409-19337144 GCA_024174645.1 Lemna minuta
AATAGTAACGATCGGAAAGAGTACAACCCGTCAAGTATTTTTTATTGGGAATTCTGCTATCACATGGAACACAGTGAAGCAAAGCGTGGTTGCATTATCGTCATGTGAAGCTGAATACATTGCAGCATCGGCTGCTTCTTGTCAAGGCATGTGAATCGTTCGATTCGTTGAAGAATTACTAAACATTAAGGTGAGACCTTTTAAATTATTAGTTGACAACAAATTGGCTATTGCATTGAACAAGAACCCAAGTCAGCATGGACGAAGCAAACACATTGAGACAAAGTTCCATTTCATCCAAGATTGCGTGGAAAATGGGTATGTGGACATCGAGAACATGAGGACGGAATCACAGCTAGCTGATTCCTTTACAAAATCGTTGGGATGCATCAAATTTGAAGAGATTCAGGAGAAATTGGGCATCGCGATGATGAATTAGCCGCGGATCAAGGAAGAGTTTGTGAGAAATTAATCCAGATATTCCTGTCTTCATCTACGGCTAAAGCGTTACCTTCAGTTACAACTGAGGAGACTTAATCTCAGCCGTTTACGCAGAGGAGTTATGACGGAGATGCGCGCGCCACGTGGACTAAACCGTTACGGTAGTTTTTTCTATTCTTCCTATAAATAAGTGTTCGATGAAATGCCAATGTATGAGAGCGGTATTGCGAATACCATTGAGTGTGTTCTTGATTTCTATTGAATTGTTGGTTTGTTTTGATCCCTGAGTGTCTAAACCTTCCTCTAAATTCCGCTCTCAAAATTGGTTTATCACCAACTGATGGAGAATTCTCCCATGAACTGAACACAAGAATTCCGATAGAACCAAGGTATGCATTGAGAAAGAGAACCCATCCTCAACTACATCAGCAAGCCATCCTTTTCCTCACCCAACAATTTGAAAAACTCACTATCCATGAAGTGAGTAAAGAAGACCTCTCTAAACCTTTAAAAGAGAGTGAAGACCCAATGGGGATTAATTTCCCTCCTCTTCCATTTATCAACTGATATAAAGATTGACTTGGTCAACATGAATTAACTTTTATCCCTAGATAATTAGAACTCTTTGAAGGACCAAGTCAACCACCTATCTACCTTTGATATAGGTTCCCTATTGTCTAAACCACAGCCACCATATCATAGGCATCCTGTATAGTTGTGAATAAGGATCTCAAGAAACATCAATAGGAACATTTTTGTGAAATATCCCTTCTTTCATTGAAGACCCACCTATAGATAGAAATGTTAGGAGAGATCTAAAGGAGAAATTTACCTTCTTAGTTTACTTCAAGGCAAAGCTTTCATATGAATATTGTTATGCAATCATTCACATGAAGCAGTGTCACCAAAACTTTTCAAGGACACTGAAGATACAAGGAAGACAATTATATTGCAAGAACAAAGGAGAATATAGCCGCAACTAACTCTCCAAGGAATCACCTTCACGACTGCAAGCTTCAATAAAGTCCAGCTTATACCACTTCCGCGTCCCCCACCTGCGGTTATAGATAGAGAAGCTCCTATCGGCATTTATATCCCTATATCCATCTCTACTTCTCTCCCGAGCATCCCAACCACAGTAGTGCTCCCGAACGAGAGCTGGATATTCACGCGCCATCCGCAGCAGTGCCACCCTGTTTACCCACGCAAATAAACCACGTCACCACCTCTTCATAACGCTGGAATTCCCAAGAAGAAGCCCCGTCATTTAGCAGACATCCACATCAACGATTCTCATCACTACGGAAGCACGAAGACCTCACCAAAATGTTCATCAGAAATACGGCAGAAGAAAAGGTCATCAGAGTCTATCATTTATCCAGGAGTATCGTAAAAGACGACGACGAGTCCCAGATACATGCACTTGTCCGTGATGACCCTTAACAACAATCCGAAGACTCATTTATCGTCACGACACTCACAACCGTCACCGCCAATACACGCATGGTATCCGCGTCATTCCACAGTTCAAATTAAATAGAAAATGACCGCGCGCGTTGACCCTTCTCAACGTGGAATCGCAACATTCCGAAGGCGTCCCGACGATCGCCATAACCGCCCGTAACCGCCCTTCCCTGAATACGAGTCTTTTCGATCCTTATCCTCTCTCTTCTCAACTCTCTTACTCTATAAAAGAAAGAAATGTAAGAAACAAAGATAGTTTTTGATGAATGAAAGTTGTTCTTGGTTACTATTGGTTACCTGTGTGTTCACGCTCATCCCGCATCTCCGTCAATTCTGTCCCGCCTCATCTTCATCACGAGTTCTATCCTTCCCACCTGTTCTCCCTCCGTTCTGTCGCTTTCCCAACATTCTACCAGAGTCAACGAGGATACTATCTATCATCGGAATTAACTCCCGGAGCATCGTCTTCCATCCCGACAGGTATTCATTCCTCTATCTTCTTTGGTAATAATAGTTCTTAATATATATACTATAAGTCCAACGTTCTCTCCACCGTCTCCAATTCTTTTCTATTTCTGAGTCCCTCTTTCTCCGTAATTTCTACCTAACGCGTACTTCAAAATTCTCTTCTCACGATTTCTATTTCTCTATATTATCTTCTCTAATATCCTACCATCTATCTCCACTCTATAAGCATTCTCTATAAATATTAATCTCACTGATATCAATTCATAGATCCTTCCCTTACTGTAGGATTTAAACACATCTTTTAGAATATCCTACATCACCAACATTTCCCTCGCAAATTCCCTATCGGCGTCAGGCGGATTATCCTCTTGGGAATATCGGCGAGTTCGGGCTGAGTTTTCTTCGATCGGGAGCGCACTTGCCTACGGTTGAGGGGAGGAGGTAGGTAAGGGAGAAGACAATCACGTGGCAGGAAGATGGTGAGAGAAATCGGTCGAGAGCGATGCGGTAAGGCCGATGGTAGCCACGAGGTGTCGCGGGCCTTCCGGTGGCGTCGACGTCTCCCTACTTGTTTTCTTCGTCACGACTTTCCCCTCGTCTCCCCTCCCGTCTGATAGTCTCCCTCCTTCCTTTTCCCTCCCCTCTCTTCTAGCAGCGAGCTAAAATAACTACGATACGGTTCTCTTGTGGCGATTCTCTCTAGGTTTTAGGGGGGGTTCTCCTTCCGTTAAATAGCACCCATACTGGGCATAATGGAGGGGGAAGCCCACTTGAGGCCCAAACCAAAGAAAAACCCAAAAGGTCAAGACACACACATACACACATGGACTTAGGGCTCATTTGGACTTAAAAGAAAAGCCCAATGAACCCTAAAAAGGGGAAATGAAAGAAGAGAGAGAGGGATGATAATTGGGCCTATTAAACACAAAAGGGCCCATAATCTTTTAGAGAGAGAAATATGAAAATAAAAGAATGGGAAGATATGATGAACTCATGTCGTCGATGTTTCCCGAAATGATGGGGATGGGTCCTGCTCGCCATCAAGAGGCAAGTAAAACCACCTAATTTGGGCAGCTAACTCACCTAATGGCAATGACATTGGAGTTGAAACCATATTCAGTGGTTAAGACTCCTAAGGCTGCAAAAAAAGTATTTCAACAATTCATCTCTTGAAGAACTCTAGAATCATCTCATTTGGTTGTTCTATCAGCCATTGGAACAGTCCCGCCTCTATCTAACGATGCAACACTCTCGCCTTTTTTTGCTGCTGCAACACTTTTGAAGAACTAAAGAACTGCAGCACACCTCCCAAAAGGGGTTTAATTGAATCAACTAAGATTGGCACAAAACATTTTGATACCTAATTCAAAACAACTAATTGAACCCCCACCCCCCCCAGAGTTAAGTCCCCATCTAATTAAGAACTTCAAAATGCAAGGATTAGATGTCATCACTATCAAGGGAAAAATATGTTGATCTAAACCAAGAAATTTAAAATTCTATTATTAGAAGATATGTACATATCTAAAGACTTTGAAGTTATGAAGAGGAGCAAGCCCGTGAAGATGGGGAGTCACCTTTCAATCCTTAGAAGATCTTCCTCGACTTGCCAAACCCTCTTCTAGACCTAAAACCTTTAGTTTTGAGCCTTAGACCGAGTAAAACTTTCCTTTTTTAAATTTAAAAACCTATTGACCAAGTCAAATTACCTTTCTCTAATTTTAGAAACCTTTGTATATCCCCATCTCACCCTCAAACTTTTCTAACCAAGTCAACCCTAATCCCATCATTCTAGGCCAATTTAATATTCCCAAAAATGTTGTAATTTTTCACCAATCATGGCCATTAAAAAGAAGGCCATGGAGGAAGAATTAGAGGCACTCCAAAGAAATCAAACTTGGGGGGGTAGTTTTTGCCATTACATATTTATCTCATGGGAATATTGAAGGATATAAAGCTAGGTTAGTAGCACAAAGACACACTTGAACATGGGATAGATTACTAAAAACTGTGTAAATCCAATTTATCTTTTAATCTCATTAGCTACTCATCATTCTTGTGCAAAATGCATTCTAATAAGCACAAAGTAGTAATTGCACCCATACATTAAAAGATCATATTGAAGTGCTAATTACTAGTTAAATAGTATAAATATACATCTCCTCAGTGAATAAATGTGACGTATTTGTACATTTTAAATTCATACTAAGTATTATTTTCCTTATTTAATGATATCTTGAGATGAACCCACTTGAAATTTACTTGAAGATTATTTTGAATGCAAGGATTTTGGTGAAGTTAAAGAGACTTTGGAGTTCATTGAAAGGGAAGGAGGCAAAAGAAGCCTCATCACAAGTTTAAAGGCACATGTCCAACAAGTCAAAGCCAAAGAGATAGCGGGCATGTCCACAGAGACTCAAGAGAGTTTCAACATGACTATGACCCCATGGGCCATAAGATATCCACAACACCTATATTTGGGACATCCATCATAGGAAACCCATGATACGAGGGGGAGGGGCTCTCTCTATGATGGGGCACTTCCCTCACTTTTTAAAGAGGAAAAATTCATGTTAAATATGGGTTGTTCATCAAGATGAATTGCATTCATCCCAATTGTCCAATGGAGAAAGATTTCCTCCATTAGAATTAAAGGCTTCTTCCCCAAATTTTAAGGTGCATTTGGCTTCCTCTCTCTCTCTCTCTCTCTCTCTCTCTTTTTTCTAGCTGAAGGAAAATAAGAGAAATCAATGCCCAATTTAGTGCATGATATTGTTCAAAGATGCCCAAGATCCTTGAAGAATTAAGAGTTATTGTTTGAGAAGGCTTTTTTTGAAGAGTCTAGCATAAAAAAGCTTGGGACAAATGAATATTTTCTAGGGATGAAAATTGCAGATTCTCTCATGGATTTATTGACGTCCCAACAAAATTATATAATAGATATCATAGCTAAGACTTGAGAGTCATCCAATCCAAACCCTAATTGAGCGTAATCATAAAATAACTCTGGATGGAAATGAATCAAATACATAACAAACACATTGAGGGAAATGATAACATGCAATCTTAATATGAAAAAATATGATTATTAATACAAATTAAGGCATAAAAGATTCCATTTGTATGCATGTTATCATACTTTGAGTGCATTTCTATCATTTCATGCAATTTTAAGTTATAATCTCAAAATGCACTATTTTAGGGATAATTATGCATAATTAAGAATATATTTTAGAATAGATTATTTCCATCTAAATTTGAGATTATAATTAGGTTTTCATGTTAAATAATAAGAGAAAATGTTTATATACACTCATTTATTTTTCTAAGTTTTGTTTTTCAAGAAGAAATAAAGGTATTTTTGAAATAATAATTTATTCTCTTGTTATTTAAATATTTTGACTTTTTAGAATGATAAATAATTTAATTTCTGATCCAATGAAACAAATTTGGATTAATTTGGAGTTATATTTTGAAAGTTATGAATTTCCTAAAAAAATAGGGAATTTTTTCCCTGATTTTTTGAATTTTTTTCTGAATTTTTAATGAATTTTCAGGATTTTTCGGAATTAAAAATCAATTTTTCTAATTGAAATCAATTTTTTGGATATTTAGAAGTGTGTAGGTGGCGTGGTGCAATCTGGAGCGTCCGATCAATCGCGATCGACAATTGAAGGCAGGAGATGACGTGACACAACGTGGTATGTGACGCTATCTGATTTTTCGGCGAATTGTTTTAAAATGTTTAATCTCATTTGTTGATCAAAGGAGTTATAATGGGTGAGATTAAAAACGACGGAAATGCACCTGAAACATCCGATAAAGATCCAACAACGGGTGTTTGATGTGTTATTTATAATGCACACGACGTGGCATCATCTTGGCCGTCCATCTCTGATCCAACGGCCGTGACTTAATCGTAACAATTTGCATTGATGCGTTTCATCAGAGCCATTGATGAAAGATCAAGCGTTTCATCGGACGGTTACGCCCAAATTCACTATAAATTGAAATGTTCTTCGACATTGTAATGCATTCTTGGATGATTTTCGAATAATTGAACAGTCTAGACACCACCATCCTCGAATCTCTTGCTTTCAATCACTTTTAGACTCATTTCCAAGTCCACATAGTGGTTGAAAGTGAGATTTCGTCGATCGAATAGGGAGAATTCGCCTCTTGAACACCGAAGATCATTTTCGAAATCGCGGAATGAAAAGCCTTAAATCAGGCGATTAATTGGATCATTTCAATCACTATCTCTTGTTAGATTATGTATTTTCCTCCTAATATTTTGTCCTGTATCATTAGATTTTAATTTAGAATCATAGATTTAGATAATTTTAGATTTTACTTTGGATTTCTCTCTCTTGCGTTCGAAAATTTCTCTCTAATTTGCTCTTTGATTTCTCCACGAATCTTGATCCAAATCGAGTGATTTTTTTTCCGTGGATTAGTCTTTGTGTTCTCTTTCGAAAATCTATCATTTTCCCTAATTTCTCACCTCAATTCATCATCTGATTTGATCCAATTCCAAAAGATGTCTCAAAAATCCCTTATTTCTTCGTAGATTCGACCCTTATTCACCACTATACTCCTTGATTCATATAAATTTTATAAAATTGGTGAGTTTGGTACTATTTTTGACACAAATTGGTGTGCAATTAACGACCGCATCAATTTCGTTCCATCAGGAAACTAATATATTTAACTCCCCACTTGATCTAATATAACTTATAATGTGAAGATATTAAGTCAATTTACGCATAGGCCAAAGAAATCTCACCTAAATGCAAGACACATATTGGTAAATGACAAGACGGGACCACAAGGTCAGTCGATTTCACACGGTCTCGTGTCAAAAATATTTCCGAGCTTACCAATTTGATGAGAATGCCTCGAATTGAAGGGTATAATGGTAAATAAGGGTCGAATCCACAGGGAATTAAGAAAATTCTTGATGTATTCTTCAAAATTGATCAAATCGGACAATGAATTGATGATAGAAAATTGGAGAAAATGGTAAATTATGAAAGAGAACTTCAAATCGATTCCACGGAAATCAAGAATCATCGAATTTGGTCTTGATTTTGCGGAGAAATCGAAGATCGAAGTGGAGAGAAATTTTTCGGACGAAGAAATCAGCGATTTTAAATAAAATTAAACAAAATTGAACCTTAAATCCTAATCTAAATTGAAATTAAACTTTATAGGAAGGTAGATTATGAAAAATCGCTTCCACTAATCCAAATTAGCGATCAAATCATCGCGATTAAACCGCTTAATCGCTTAGAACACGAAGAACGCAAGAACGCAAAGAGGAGATTCAAGCGCCGATTTCTCCTAATCTATTCAACCAAATCTCGACCTCAAGGGCTTTGGAGGTACGGAAATGAGAGTAGAACACGATGGGATCGAGATAAACGAGAGGGAAGGTGTCTAGACAGATCAATTGCTTTGATTTCCAACTCAAATGGTTTACAATTCGGAAGAACACATGGTTTTATAGGAATTTTGGGCGTAACAGTCCGATCAAAACGATCGACGATTACGATAGAACGGTCCATCGTGGACCGTTTCAATTAAGTCGTAGCCGTCCGATCTTGATGGATGGTCTGGATGATCCGCGCAGATGGACATTATAAAACGCGTCGTTTTGTCGCCGTTGGATCGCAATCTGACGGTTCGGATTCTCCCCGCGCGTTTAATCCTGAGCCATTATAATGCCTTTCAAAGGCCACGTGCGTTGATCGGATCCAGTGGACCGTGGGTGCACTCGATCGGCGCGCTCCGATCGTGATCCAACGCCTCAATTTTAGCCACATGTCCTGCACTTAAATAAACTGTGTGAGGACTTAGTCCCACACGCGAAAAATTTAAGAAAACTATTGAGTTTATAAGAAGCGACGATTTAGAGGGTTAATAATCCCTTCCGATAAATGGAAGGCTATATATATTATAACCTATATAAATAAATATAAATAATGCATCATATCACGCCGCGTAGGCGCCGCGTGGGCCCCCGTGGCGCTGCCACGTGGCCTTGCGTGCCACGTCGCATCCACGTGGGTCCCGCGCGGAAATACCCCCTTTTTGCCTTATTTCAATCATTTTTAACATTTAAAAATCATAAAATTAATCAGAAAAATCCAGAAAAAATCCCTAAAAATAGAAAATTCATAACTTTTAATATATAACTCCAAATTAATCCAAATTTCTTTCATTTGATCCGAAATTTAATTATCTATCATTATAAAAGATAAAAATTGATAAATAATGAGAGTTTTAAATTTTATTTCAAAAGCACATTTATTTTTAAGGATTTTTAATTTAAGAAAATATAAATAAATGTTTATAAAACATTTTCTCTCATTATTTTCACTGTAAAAAGCATCCATAATCTTAAGTCAAGGTGGGTTATTAGTTTATTCATCTTTAAATTATCATATTAAACCCTCATTTAAAGTATTTTTTAGATTATGATGATTTTTTGTGGAATGATAGAAAAATAGATATAAATATGATAACATGCATGGAAATGAAATTATTTATACCTTAACATGCATCAAAAATCATGTTTTATAATGTTTATTTAGCATGTTATCAGTAAACCAAATCTCAAACTGATCACGAGTCCGCAACATAAAATCGCTCATTTCTTGTTGGAAACTTGGTCATGGAGGGGTAAAAATAAAGAGGTGGTGTCGTGGTGTTATAGAGAAGTTGAAGATGAAGCAATGGTGCCCAACATTAGTGAATCATTTTGGATTAGAGGGCTTTTGGTTGAACTTAGTTGGGGTGGAGGCTCCAATCCAATTCATGTACAACACCAAGTCAGATATCAACATTGTCCAGAATCCTGTTCAACATGATAGCATGAAACATGTTTAGATCGATTGACATTTTATCAAAGAAAAGATTGAGTTCAGCCATACATGTACTCGATACGTTGGATCAATTGAACAGGGAGCAGATTGTCGAGGAAGGGGCAGCCATTAGAGCAATTCAAAAGGTTCAATGGCAAGCTAGTAGAGATTCATAGCCATTCCTCCTAGTCGTACTGCATTAATCTAATGGTGTATTCTTGCCGTTACGGTAATGGTTACTTTTCCCACGTCAGCCAACAATGCAGCCAAGTGAAAACTGCCCCGTCAGAAGCCGTTGTCCCCTCCAACTGTAATCGCCGAAGCGATCAGTCTGGTGGAAGATCGAAAGAAGAAAGCTGGGGGGAGGGGGGCATATGAATGGCGGCGGCTTCCTCCCCTTCCTCCCGATCCCCTGCTTCCCCAGGTTCTTTTTCCCCTCTATTCTTCCGAGTTTCTCTCATTTCTTTTGATCCCTTTGAATTGAATTTTAGGGTTTCAGCAGAAGAAGGGGCTTCTGAAGTCGGATGTCTCGGCGTCATACGCTTTCTACCACTTCTCGACGAGCGGATTGGCCGTGGCGATGGCCACTTCCGTCACTCACCCCCTTGGTCGTTATCTAATCCTTCTCCGTGTTCTTTTCACTGTTAATTCTCGGAATCCATCGTGGATTATTTACTTTTCTTTAGATTCCTCTATTTTGTCAACTGTCCTCACTTGTCAGCTTAATTTGACACCTGCTAAGTTAACGAATGTTGTGATGCGTGTAGTAACTTTTCTTTTTCAAACTTGAATAAAACTACAGACTCGAGATTCTTCTCGATTGCAGTTTTGTATTGTTAATTTTTCAGATTAATTCGTAAGAAATTTAGATGCAGGTGTCGAATGTAGGATTTTGTTCGAGTGCAGTACAAAAGAGCGATCCAGAAGACTCAGGTGGAACAAGCCTCCACTTTGCTTTTATCTCCAAATCACATAATTACACATTAGGGGACAAGGTGATCACAACCGAAGAAGGGTGAGAGAGGGTATTGATTAACCACCTATCTAGTTAGCAAAGAGAAATCATCAGCCCACATATCCACGCCAGAAATTATCATGACACCTTGATCTCCATGTCCCTGACTCGAATTCCTCTCATATCCTGCATACGTCTAGATAGAGTTACATGCAGACATGGTTACCACTGAAAAAAAGACAGATTTTTGTTTATACTTTTATGAATTAGGTGGATCTGTTGTGTATATAATAATGGTTTAATGAATTATCCATTTATATATGAAGTTGTGTTCATATCAGCTCATTAATAGTTGTTTTTGGAGAGCAGATGTAGTCAAAGTCAGGCTCCAGATGCAGCTTGTCGGTCAGAGAGGTCCTTTACTTGGAATGGTATGATAGCACATGTTTTGTTTTATTTTTAAATAATCTCTCTTATATTTAATATATTAACCATCAAAATTATTAGGGCAGTCTTTTTGGTCGAATGGTCAAGCTTGAAGGTTTCAGATCTCTATACCTTGGACTTGCCCCCGCGTTAACAAGATCAGTTCTATATGGGGGCCTACGGTTAGGGTTGTATGAACCTTGCAAACATTCATGCGATGTGATGTTTGATTCCACAAACATATTGGTAAAGATAGCTTCTGGAACCTTCTCCGGAGCCATAGCTACAGCATTGACCAATCCAATGGAAGTGCTTAAGGTGCACTCTCTGAAATAGGCCATTGCTTTTTAACTCTGAATTTACTGGGAAAGGATTCTCTCTGTATTTCTCTGCAGGTGAGAGTACAAATGAACTCAAATTCTGTGCAAGGACCAATGGGAGAGTTACGTAAAGTAGTTAGGGAAGAGGGCTTGAAGGCGCTCTGGAAAGGAGTGGGTCCCGCAATGGCAAGAGCTGGCGCTTTAACTGCATCACAACTAGCCACATATGATGAATCAAAGCAGGTAGATACCTCAAGTTTATTAATTGATTAAGTTAGTTGTCATTTTCTTAGATGTTTTGTTGTTGTTGAATGGCAGACATTGCTCAAGTGGACTGATCTCAAAGAAGGTTTTCATCTCCATCTCATGTATGGGACTTCCTTTGATATACATTTTCAATTCATGATGGCCATCAATGATGCATAACTAGATGTGATTCTGTCTTTTCATTTGAGATTATGAAGATCAAGTTGCATTTCTGGAATGATGGGCACCATGATAACCGTGCCAATAGATATGATCAAGACACGTCTCATGTTGCAGCAGGTGTCTCACGCTCCAAATAGCTATAAGAATGGATTCCATTGTTTGTATCAGGTGAGAAAGTATTTCTTTCCTGGGCCAGATTTGTGTATCTAAGGATGGTTTGGCATTGTAGTAGTGATATCTTACTGCTAGATGATTGTCAGGTTTACAGCATGTCTTTTTGTCTCCATCTCTGATTTTTTTCTGATACATGAATCATTGATGTACCCCTTTTACATGTTATTATTAGGATAGGACAGGACAGTAGCCAGCTAAGGTTAGCCGACAGGGCAGGAAATCTCCATCAATTAGGGTTGAAGTAAAGTGTCCTCAATTGTATTCAAGTGAGGCATGTCTTTTGAAAGCATGTGTCCGTAAGTACAAGACCAATGTATCCCTAGAGTGCAAGACCAAAGTAGCCCTAGATTACCAAAATACTCCTTGAGGGAAAATTACTAAACTACCCCCTCAAGCTAATGAATGATTATTTATCCATTCATTGCCTGGAGAAGGACATGATATAAAAAGAAATATAACAAAAAGGTAATGATAAGTACTCAGGGCTGCTAGTCTAATCTTAGTCTAAACTAAGTTGCTCAAACATTCATTGCTGGAGCAAAAGGTGGCTTGATGGGTCAAAGGTGGTCTGATAGACCAGATCGGAAACCTGAAAATCTTAACCCTTCCTTTCTTTGGCTTTGCCTATAATCTTCTCTGCATTCCCCCTACCGTAGAAGAATTACTCCTCTCCATCACAATCAATAGCATTGTCGATTTGTCTTCCTTTTCTGTCATGCCGTCACCAATCCTCATACTTAATCTTTATAATCCTCTCAGGATCCCTAAGCTACATTGCCGTCAAATACCTTCCTTTTCCTTATCCATTTTGATGGCAGCCTCTCTTCCGCTGCCCCTACAGCTGCTGCACGAGCACCAGAGAAAATGGTTCAGCCTCTTGTCCCCAAATTACCAGAATACCCTAAACTCGAACAGACTATAATTCCCGTAGAACTGTCATTTTAATGAGGGATTCATCAGCATTTATTTCCCATCTTGCTTTGAAATTTTTTTCCTTTATATTGGTTTTCTGTAAAAAAAATTAACTCGAATATCTTTTAAATTCTTGCTGACAGGTCATCCGTATGGAGGGCATTGGAGCCCTTTACAAAGGGTGAGCTCCATTTTCTCAAACCGTCTTCCAATGAGATCTTAAACAGGAAAGTCAATGCCCCAGGATTGGGCATGGGCCCAAATTATTCGCCTTGCTCGACCAGTCAATTGATCCGTGTCGCCATCGAGAAAGTCAATCTGAGTTTGGTGGGGATTGACTTTATGGCCACAAGAGAGCAATACGATCTTGCTACTTTGGAGCGTTGACTTTATGGCCAGTCAAACGATCTTGTTGCACTCATGGGGCCCAATTTTGTCTTTGACCGTTTGAGTTTTGCTTGTTTGGCAGGGGATTTGCAACGTTCGCCCGGCTCGGCCCTCAGACCGTGATCACCTTCCTTGTCTGCGAGAAACTGCGGGAGCTCTCCGGCATGAAGGCGATCTGACCGGCCAGAGAGAGAGAGAGAGAGAGATTAATAACCTTTATGGTGTCCTCCATCCGCATCCAACATCTATAAACACAGGGCGGCAAAAATTCAATGTTTGCGAGCCCTTAGAATTCGAGGAGAAGGGGACTTCCTCTCGATCTGTCCGTCCAGTTTGAGTCGTTTTTCAGCACTAGAGTCCGTGCATCTGCCTGCCTTCAAGAAAGAATCCGATGTTGATGGATAAATTGGTAGACTTTCCGAGAAAAATAATATTTACATAGAGCGGTAGACGGAGAACGGGGGATCCGGATAGAGATGGACAGACCAACAGACAGCTCTAGCAGGAGAGAGAGATCATAATTAAATAGATAAAAAGATAGACAACAGTCGCCAGGGAGTTAGATGGATGGGCATAGACGGATACATAGTTTTCTTGATAGATACGTGGATAGATAAAAATTAAGGGATAGTGACCGCCGGATTAAGATGCCTCCGTTGACCGCAGGGAGCGGAATAGAATCCCGTCGGTTTCCCCGGCGTGGATTTCGGAGCGCGCGTTGAACTTCGTTCGGCTAGCCTGGATTCCAGCCCGGTGACGTGTAATGCAGCCGGTCGTGCAATGGACCAACCGTTGTATGACAATTCGGCCACTTCACACGTGTCAACTTTCGTTTTTACTTACCTCTTCTCTCTCTCTCCTCTCTTTATCTAAACCTTTTATGCCAGTTGTCTTGGGGGTCCACGCGGTCAGTGGGGCCCAGATGACAATGCTGACCCACACTACAGATTTGCCGTACAACTGCTCTGCATCTGCTGCTCCGCGAGCCCCGTGGGGAAGCCCTTATCGTGGTTTCCCTCCTTTCCCCGGGACAGCGAGAAAGGATTAGCGGCATGCATTTTGAACTATTTAGGGCATATAGGAAATACTTTATGACTACGAGGTTAAAAGAAACAGTGCATTAATTGTTGTACAAGAGATTAATTAATCGTCTCATTGTGTACGACGAGATGAGAAACAGAGCCAATTCCGTCGATCTAGAGAGAGAGGGAGGAGATAGAGAGAGCAACGGCGAGCTCCGGATAATGGCGGAAGGAGAGAGTGTGCAGTCAGGGAGATCTAACGAAGATGGAGGTGGAGGAAAGGAAGAAGGAAGCGAGGAGAGCGTGAAGCTGTTCGTCGGCCAGGTACCGAAGAATATGACGGAGATTCAGCTGCTCGATTTGTTCAAGGAGGTTGCTGTCGTGGAGGAGGTTAAAATCATCAAGGATAAGTTCACCAAGGCATCTCGAGGTGTCAGACGCAATAATCTCCCTGTTTCATCGATTTATCTTCTGTTTTATTGTTTTTTAAATGAGTTGATTGCTGTAGATCCGAAAGACTGAGGGTATTATGATCTAATTAGGGTTGCATTTGGTGCAGGATGTTGTTTTCTGATTTGTCCGTCGCGGGAAGAAGCGGATAAGGCGGTTATTGCTTTCCATAACCAACGGACGCTGCCCGGGGTATGAAAGTCAAATCTCTTAAATTCCAGCGCATTTTTAGATCAACTTTGCCTTTTCCAGATTCCCTACTGTTTTGGTTTGTGCGGTATTTCTACTTTAAGCTGTTTGACTTTTCTTTATTTAGTGCGCTTCTAAATAAAAGCTGAAGTCTAACTGTGGAAGATGGTGAAATTATGTTTGTTAAGAAATATTCAGTTTTTTAATTCATCTGGTGGGCACGTGGCTGTTGCAGAACAGAACAGGTTCATCTGTGTAGTCTGATAATGGTCACCAGAGTTTTGATCACAGTTTGACTTTTTAAACCAAATTTCACATTTGATAAGATTGTTAGACATCCCAACACCTTGTCAGTTGGTTTCTTCAATGCGCAATGGTTTGTGTACCCATAACAGATCTCGGGAATCAATCTTGAATTGTATTCCCTCTGGATCTTCGAGAAGGTTGCATTCGATTATGTCGTCTCTTCCTCAAGAATTGGCTTTCGTACCATTGTGAGGATCGTGTCAACTTACTATCCATGTTAGTATAAACATTCATTCTAGTGTGTTGGACTTGGAAACTTATCTTAGAAGGAAAAAAAATGCGAATGGATTGAAGTGCACATTTTCTTGGTGAGACTGTCTTGGTTTTCTCTGTCATGCTGACTTGCTTATTCAGAGACTTTGGGAACTTTACTTTTCGTCATGTTTGGGTTCCTCTTTTTCGTATTGAGCCTTATCCCTTGTTAATTTAATTGAAACCCAAAGAACTAGAGTGAAGCAGGGTGGCTGGAGGAGCCCCGCGGCCCTAGATATTAGGGCAAAAGGATGTTCTGTTCATTGACAATGGTGGCTTAAATAGGCATACAAGAAGTAACTAATATTACAGAAAACTCTCTTCTAAGTTACAGAGTAACAAATTCATCCTATTTTCAAAAAGAATGACAGATTTATCGTTGTCGTGTAATGCCCCTTATTGGCTCTTTTGCTCTGTTGCCGTTTCAAACTTAACAGTGAAAATTCAATGATTTAGTGAACTGCTAAAATATGATTCGAAAATTTGTAATTGATCAAAGGGTTACACCTTTTTCTGGTTGATGTAGTGATTATGATTTATATCATTGAAAATCATAAGTGTAATTGTGCTTCAAAACAGTTATGAAAATTCAAGAAAGAGAACTGTAGTCCTGGCAGGTTGGAGGGAACAGGAAGAGATTTCAAGAGATTGCCTACTCTTTACTCACTTATTATAGATCATATTCTTGTCTCTCTCTTGCGACCTATGTTTTTGAGTTCCTATTGATCAATTTTGGGCACATTTTAGCAGAACTGTCCCTTTTAAACTTTTTTAACATTAAAGGATGATCACCAAAAATCATGATCACCAGGTACAAGCACTTTTTCCCACCCAAGAGGTCACCCTTCCCTGGACTCCCCAACCCTGAGCAATCTTAACTCTGGAGTTTCTCTCCAACTTGGTGCCTCTCTTCCCGAGAGGTCACCCATCCCTGCACTGCCCAAGCCTGAGCACACTTAACTCTAGAGTTCCTCTCCACCCTGGTGCCTTTCTTCCCAAGAGGTCACCCATCCCTGCACTACCCAAGCCTGAGCACATTTAACTCTGGAGTTCCTCCCCACTTAACATCCCTCTTTATACATTAGAGGGACATTAAACTTTTACTTCTGTCAAACCTTTGGATTTCAGGTTTCTCCTTGAATTCGTCATTATGGGTTTCATTACGTGCAATCAAACTCAGATAGCTATGTCTGCATTTTATCTTTTCCCATTAAATTAGCATGCTCTAATTAAAAATTTCATCTGATTTTTGCCTAGGCTTCAACCCCGTTACAAGTGAAATATGCAGATGGGGAGTTGGAAAGACTAGGTGGGATCTTCGAAAATATTCTTTTTTCTTTTCTTGCATGCTTGGCAGGGGTCTATGTTCTCCAATTGTCTTGATATAATTACCAGCAATTTTTGTGCTACTTAATGTCTTAATTTTTCTAACTCTCCTTGACTGGCTTATTTTCAGAACACAAGCTATTTATAGGCATGCTTCCAAAGAATGCCTCTGAAATGGAGCTGTCTAGATTGTTTTCAAAGTATGGAACTGTAAAGGAGCTACAAATTCTAAGAAGTTCTCAACAAACAAGTAAAGGTATAGATTTGAATCTGTACTTGAAATCATTCATTTTGGTCTCCAAATACTTGGAGTTTGATTATCTTTGTCAGTCAAATACATTACATTATTGTCTTCATAATACTCTAGCAGGATATGCATTTCTTAAGTATGAAACAAAAGAGCAGGCACTTGAAGCGTTGGAGGCCATTAATGGGAAGCACAGAATGGAGGTGCGTTCTGTAACTTTTACTCTTCTAAGCGTGTTCTAGGTTCTACAGCTTCCAAAGATTTTTCTATTCTAACTGTTGATGAGATATATTTACACTGTCTATGAAACCTTATCTCTGACTAAGAATCGGTGATAATTTGGGGTAGGGTGGCTCGCTCAGGCAGAAGATAAGTGTAGAACTTGTATTAGTAGGGGTATTTCTATCGATAGCTTAGGGTTATTTTTTTGGTTATCA
Source organism: Lemna minuta (assembly GCA_024174645.1). Classification (NCBI taxonomy): domain Eukaryota; kingdom Viridiplantae; phylum Streptophyta; class Magnoliopsida; order Alismatales; family Araceae; genus Lemna; species Lemna minuta. The sequence continues at coordinate 19,263,481 of CM044106.1, forward strand.
TGCTGCTCTTATTTAATGGCAACATGACAACATAATGTTCTTCAAAGCTTTTGGCCTAATGAAAATCGATTGCGTTTCCAGATTTTCAGTCTAGAAGTTGTTTTCGTTATTTTACTGTTATAGACCACAATGTCTGACTGATGAAGTGAGGGGTGCCTTACTTTTTGTGCCGTGGTTTTTGTCCCGGTTGACTGTGGAAAATTGTTCTTTGTTTTTATTTGTTTCCGGTCTGTCTAAAATAACAATGATCGCTGACATTTGTGCCATTCATTTGATGAGATGTTTCCTCGATCTCTTTTATGGATGTATGTGTACCCTCATCCATCGTTATTAACTTGTAATGGTTGGATAAGTTATGAGAGGGAAATCTAATTTGAATATTGTTTCAAGCTTAGAAAATTTAGCCTATTTTAAAAGTTTATTCCTATTTCTACAATGCAGGGTTCTAGCGTGCCTTTGGTTGTTAAGTGGGCAGATACAGAGAAAGAAAGGCAAGCCAGAAGAGCAGCAAAATCTCAGCTACAGGCTTCTAATACACCTAGTACCATTGTCCCACAACAGCCTTCCCTATTTGGTGTGTTCCCGATGGGCTATATTCACCCTTCTTACAATGGCTACAGCTATCAGGTCAGCTAGTACTGGCATTTTTGATGAAAACCCTGATAAAGGTTCTATCAGAACGTGTTAGAAATAAATGGGAGAGATGAAATGACAAAGGTGAACAATGCCTGCGAGGAAGATGAGATGAAGTGCCTGCGAGGAAGAGGAATGAGGAGTACTGCCAAGCTCTGAGAGATCCTCAGAGGAAAAATGCAGAAGAAGGACAAGAGAGGGAGATTGAGAAATGAAACCCTGGGAGAGAGAGAGATGATACTTATCTAGAAAAGAAGGGACCCTGTCCCCTGTTACTACTCTCTAGTGAAGGTTTTCATTAATAAGAGAGCCTACATCTAATAAAATGGATCGTATCATATCCAGCTGTTTAAATTTCATTTACTTTCTTTGAAAAAGATCAAAATTTCATTTTTCTTCGTGCATTTATGTTCCATTTTACCTTTTTTATTTGTAGACACCTGGAACATATGGGATGATGCAGTATCCTCTGTCGCCAATACAAAGTCAGTCAGGTTACGCCAATATAGTTTCGGCCACTAGCCAATCAAACACACTGTCCGCTAATTCTCCTGTTTCCATGAGCACGTCACCCTATGTGGGCTCGCATTATCATCCTCTTCCAGGGATGCAATTTCCTTTGACATATCCAGGAATGATGAATCACCAACATCTGAGTCAGGCCACAACATTGACCAATGGTTCTGCAGTAAATTCAAGCCTTAGTGGAGGAAGCGCTGGGAGTCAGATTGAAGGTACAAAATGCTTTAATCTGCATTAAATTCCAGGGATTATATGTTATGAGTTTCTTACGCTATGAGTCTTTTTAGGTCCTCCTGGCGCTAATTTGTTCATCTATCATATTCCCCAAGAATTCGGCGATCAGGATCTCTCTGATGTCTTTCAACCATATGGCAGAGTTTTGAGTGCAAAGGTGTTTGTTGACAAAACAACTGGTATAAGCAAGTGCTTCGGTAATATCTCATCCTCTGTCAATTTTTTAATTAAAATACTTTTGAAGAGTTTTTTTAAGTTATTTTTCTTCTGTGATCAGGTTTTGTAAGTTATGACTCTCCTGCTGCAGCACACACTGCCATCAGTATGATGAATGGGTTTCAGATGGAAGGGAAAAAGCTGAAGGTTCAACTTAAGAGAGACAACAAACAGATCAAGCCACACTGAATGGAATTTCATTTAACATGTGCTACAACAACGATGGCCATTATCTTATCAAGGTTTCGTCATGTCTTGATCAGGAAATTGGTAGATTCTTGACCAGATTCAAAGATTAAAAGCTTTTGAAGCTGATGTATTTTGCACCATTCAGATTTGTAACCACTTATGTGTCATGGACATTCATTAGACAAGAGATATTTAATTAATTTATTTATTTTAATTCTTTCAAATCCCTTGAGATGTTCTTTTTTTCTGGACTTAGGATATTTTTGGACAGTATCCTTTGAGAAAAGTTAGGGTCTTCACTTGGGGGGATACATGGGCTTGGGTTAATTTGTTACTGAAGCTCTTTCCTCGTCCAATTTTCTTTCCCGAAGTTTTAGTGATTTTGCTTTGAAGCTATTGGTGTTGTTCACTAGTGAATTTTCTTAAATGGGTCATATTTGGAGTGCATTGGTCAGGAAATTATGTTTCAAGGAGTTCTCGATTAGCAGAAACTGTGCAGGTAACATGTAATTTGTTCTGAAGTGTCTTCCATTAATCATTTCCTTTATACCTCTGAATATGTCAAAAACCTTGGACTTCGGCTGGCTTATACCATTACACTCACAAACAGAATCAATGCTTGAGCCTACCTTTGCCAGGTTTAATAATATTTTGCAAAATTATTCTTCTTGATTCATTTTTCATTGATATAACTTGAGGCATTAAATATTATGCAGCATTTGTTGGCATGCTATGCAACCTGCACCTGAGACATGCAGAGACTGAATTATTCATAATGACCCTCCAGGTAGCCTTTTTTGGTACTTTAATGAAAGACATCCAGAAAATTTTCCTGTCTTTTCTAGTTAGTTTAGTCGTATTTTCACAAAAATGCAAGTTCTACCAAAAATGATTTGGGTAACCTCTGCTCCAAATATTCTTTCCAATGTTAAAATTTTCCAGCTGGACAATGATGAAAATGTAAATGGAGTAGGAAGATTAGTGATGGGCCCGACGTGCTGCCTGATTGAGACAGTCCAGTCTGGTCGAGGAGGATGAAGGACCCAGTTCCCTGCTGAGGATGTTGGGCCAGAAGAGTCTGCCCTTGTGGTGGGGCATGCGCACCCCAGCAGGGGCTATGGGAGGTTCTTATTAAGAGACTGCAGTGGAAAAGAAGACAGGGGGATCTCTCTCTCTCTCTCTCCCTCTCACTCTCTATATCTCCCTATCTGTCTTTTATTCTTTTATTCTCTCTCACTCTAGCTCTCACCTATCTTTTGTTGTCTCTAGCTCTCACTTATCTTTTGTTGTCTCTCTTGCTCTCATGTATCTTTTAATTCTCTATCTCTCTCTCTCTACGGCACATTTGGGGAAGAAGTTGGTGTGTTTGATCAGATGTCATCATTTGGTTGTGGGTTGGCACTGCTTTACCTGTTTTGTTTTCCCATTGGCTGGATAGGGGCTCAGCAGTTGGCATCTGAGATGCAGATGTATACAGCCAAGGAGGAGATGAGACAGAAAGGGCAAGCTAGTAAGTGTGGATCAGGTAAACCAGTGTTAGGCAAGGTCCCTGAGAGCTCTGACATCTATCAGTGTTGGAAGCAACGCATGCTCACATGACAGAGGGAGCTCTGCCCTGGAATGCATGTTGGCTGAGAAACAGGCTTCCACTGATCACCAGATTGAAAATTTGTCTCAGCAACTCGATCACCTGAGAACTGGCACCATATTCAAGCAGCAGGGGCAACAATGAGGGGCTTCTGCTGTCCCTTGACACTAAAGGTGAGCATTTAAGAGTTTGTTCCGGAAAGCTTTGGTGTGGTATTCATGGGCCTTCGGCATCATTTCAGGCGACAAGCATAGGACTTACCTTGGGAGCGCCTCCTTCAGCAGCAGCAGAATCAACACATCTACCTGCAGCAATTTTGAACACTTATCCTTCATCAAAGCATGTGGAATCATGCAGTCAAAGAGCCATCATTTTTGGGTTTCCGGAAGTTGAACTCCCAAGGTAGCTTCTGGATGAGATCTAGTTTACTTTTTACACTAGTGGATTGACACACGTGATGACCAAAACTTCAACATACTCACTGAGCATTTTTTACATTATGAAAAATGGTGACATTACTACTTGACTGCTTAACTTACAAAATTGTAATTTTATCCTTTTTTCTTTACTTATTGCACTAACTTCTGTCAACCAAAGTGTATCTTTTGGCAAAGGAGTGGTGTTCTTCGCATGGTGTCGAGGGGTGCAGTCTTAGAGTTTTTTCTTAAGCCATCGGTCATCATCAAATCCCATCCCGGGACTAAACACCAGGGAAGAGCTTACTGTAAAATGTACCCTTGACTATATGGCACAAGAAGAAAAACCCATTATTGCTTCAACAGCTTCAGCAGAGGGTGGTCCTCAGGAACTTCCAATCAAGCTCATTCTACAAGTCTTGCCATCTCTACAAGTCATTGATGGATCAATCACCTTCCGGTGGTGACTGCACGAAGTCAGTTTAAAGTTCATAATATATACTTATGGGTGAGGCACATTCAAGCTATTTTAAAGTCAAGGAACCTACTTGACCACCTGACAAGTGAATCTCCACCGAGTACGGATCCAATTTATAAACAATGGATTGTAGAGTCAGAGATTCTATATTTCTGGATTCTTGACTCCATGAATACTGAGATGGCTAACTGATTCATTTAATATGAGACCGTGAAGGAGATATGGGATGCCGTTCATAAGTATCACTAAAAAAATAATGATAGATCCAAGATTGCTAAACTAGTAAATATGGCAAGTGTATGCAACAAGGTGAGCGATCTATCATTAAATATGCCAATGAATTGAGCATGATCTTCAGTGAGCTTGATCATTATAGACCTTCTGTACACAGTACAAGAGATAGATACTATATCCTCATGGATAAAGTTTACAAACTTCTTCAAGGGTTGAGACCAGAATTTGAGGGAGTTAGAAGTCATCTATAGAATCGAGAAAATTCCCTAAACTTTGATGATGCAGACTTGCAATTGATGAGTGAGGAAAGTCGACTGCAAGAAATGAAAGGAGGAGAAGAAAGTTCAGCATGTGCAGTATCTCAACCAAGGGCTACAATAACAACTCAATCGAGTCAATCTATCCCTCAAATTAATGCAAACAAAAAAGGAGGACCAGTGAGAAATAAAGAAAACCTTTAGTGTAATTATCGCAAGAGGCCATGTGAAGGAGATGTGTTGGAAACTTTAAAAGAGGCCACCCCAAGTACACATGATGACACAACCAATGTGTAAATCAAGGGGAAATGGCAGGAGGTCAATAGTGGGCGCCGAATTATACCCCTCACCTTCAATTGGTATACAATCATCAATGTGTTCAAGCATCCAAGTGACTCCCCATCACCCATAGGACCTGAAGATACAAAGTCTCTAGAAACAGATGCAGAACCTTTAACAACAAATATAGGGCCTTCAAGCTTCATCTAGAGCATCTACCTTCTCTCGGTCAATCATTAGGGTCAACTTTCCTTGCACACTTGGATAAAAACCCAATTTTATCAGCCTTATCTACAATATCATCAATTAAATCCTATCAAAGCTCCTGGATATTAGATTTAGGAGCCACTGATCATATGACTCCAATATCAAACAAATTTGTGTCATATGAACCATGTACCACAGGACAAAATGTCCAACATGTCGATGGTACACTACTTGAAGCTGCTCTAATTAGTAGTATTCATATAGAACTGATAGGCTTTTTATCAACATTCTTGCATGTACCAGAATTATTGATTAGCCTTGTGTCAGTTTATAGAATAGCTAAGCTAGATGAATTCCACATTAGTTTTTAGGATATTGATGCCCTTCTCTATAATAAGGTCAACGGGTGGAGGATTAGACTTGCTAGAGTACAGCGAAGCTTATATCACCTACCTATTACATCATCCAATAGTGGAAGGCCCTCTTACTCCAGAGCAGCAATGGTGAATAGCTCACCTATGGAGGAGGAAGTAGTCTTACTACACACATGACTAGGACATCCCTCGTTTATTTTTTCGGTGAACAAACTACTGCTTGATGCGTGCCAATTTGCCAAATCAAAGAAGAAAATATACTCATCCATAGATAATAGAAGTCTAAATCGTATTCCATCTCATTCATTGTGATGTCTAGGGAGACCCTCCCACACACATATATAGATTGCTTCAGAAGGTTCCTAGTATGTGTGGATGATCATAGTTGGTTCACCTAGCTATATCTAATGAAAGATAAAATCATGGAGACCAAAACCCTTAAAAACTTCAACCAATTTATTAAGAGACAATTTGAGGCAAATGTACAAGGGTTTAGGACTGATAATTTCAGGGACATATGTAACAATGAGCTACAATAATTCTTTGAACATGAGAGAATTCAACATGAAACTACTTGTCACTGTACTCCTCAACAGAATGGGTTGGCTGAAAAGAAAGTAGGAAATTTAATGGATAAATGCAGAGCATTGATAGAACAAGCTCACTGTCCAAATAACATCTTAGGCTTTTGTGCGATGACTGCAGTACATCTAATCAAACGATTACCTACCAAAACCTTGAATTTTAAGAGTCCAATTGAAATATTGGAAAAGATATTTCCAAAGGTAAGACTGAGGAATGGTTTAATGTCACGAGTATTTGGATGTCTGAGAAATGTTTACTCACAACACTCGTCGCCTGATAAATTGTCAGCTAAGGCACTGAAATGTGTGTTTTTAGGGTACTCAAAGACACAAAAGGGATACAAAGGCTACCACCCATTAACTAGAAAGGTGATAATTGCAAAGGATATTGTCTTTGATGAAAAGTTGTTTCTCTTACCAACCTAACATTGAGCTTAACAGAGTAGCAAGATAGTGTCAGGAGGAAGTCCTTTACTCCACTACCTTTTCTTAGCATACAAGACAAGCAAGAGATTCAGCTACCTCAAGAGATTCAAGAAAATGCAATGTCCTTTGACTCACAACCAACCACCGATGGCGACAATCAGTTGTCTACCTACCCAAAATGCTACATGAGGAGGAAGAAAGAGCCAACCACACATCCTCAAGATGGTGGAGAGGACATAACTAGTAGAGTGGCACTGGAGGAAAATATCTCAACTAAAAAAAACAAAGAGTGAAAAATCAGAAGAGAAAGAGTTACCTAAAGAATGGAGGTACCCCACACGAGCATGTGTGAAACCCATAACCCATTCCATATCAAATTATCTCAACTATGATAGGGTTTCAAGGAACTATAAAATCTTGCTCACTATTTTCAATCAAGTGATTGTGCCAAACAAAAGTTAGGGGACGCATTGCAATATCCTCATTGGAGGAAAGCTATGGATGAAGAAATGCAAGCCTTGATAAAACACCAAACATGGGAAGTTGTGAACTTGAGAAAGGGAATAAAACTCAGTAGGGTGCAGATGGGTCTTCAATGTTAAAGATAATTCAAAAGGTGAAATAGAAAGGTATAAGGCTAGACTAGTAATCAAAGGGTACACCTAGACATATGGAGTGGATTATAAGGAGACATTTTCACTGGTAGCTAAGATGAATACCATTCATATACTTTTATCCTTAGCTTTTAATTAGGATTGGAAGCTCACAAAATATGATATCAAGAATGCTTTCTTACATGGAGACTTAGATGAGGAGATATACATGACACTACCCCCTGGATATGAGGGAAGTCATGAAAAGGATAAGATCTGTAAATTTAGAAAGGCATTTTATGGACTAAAGCAATCTCCTAGGGCATGGTTAGGTAAGTTCACAAGAACTATGAGAATATTGGGATACAGATAGTGCAAGGGCAACCACACATTGTTCTTCCAACATTTCCAAATAGAGGGAGTCACAATCTTGATAGTGTATGTAGACGAGATTTTAATAACATGGACAAATGAGGAAAAAGCTATAAAATTGGAAACACAACTTACTACCCATTTTGAGGTTAAGAAACTTGGAACACTACAATAATTTATTGGAATAGAAATTTCTCAATCTAGTGATGGATATCTAATGACACAACAGAAATACATCCTTGACCTTTTGAATGAAAACTAAAGTACTGCAAGGTAAAATTAGTAATACTCCTATCGAAACTAATCACAAATTAACCTTAAGTGAAGAAGATCCTAAAATAGAAGTAGGGTGGTATAAAGAGATTAATCAACAAATTACTATATCTCTCACACACTCGACTTGATATTTCATACCTTGTCAACGTGCCAACCCAATTTTATGCATAGTTCATAGAAATCTCACTGTCATGCTGCTCTTCGAGTATTGAGGTACCTTAAAGAGACTATTGAACTGGGACTTACATTCAAAAGAACAAGTAAGCTTGATCTTTCAATTAATACAGATTTTGACTTTGGGAGATCACTTATTGACTACTAGATACTGCACCATGCTTGGAGGGAACCTGGTTACAAAAAAAATTAAAAAACATAATGTAATATCAAAGTCAAGCACTAAAGTAGAATTCTGAGCCGTGTCAAGTGGAGTTGATGAAGTAATATGGATCTAGGGAATGCTAAAAGGACCTACAGATTCCCTATGAAGAATAGATACACACTTTATGTGGCAATAAATCAGCAATTTGCATTGCACATGATCTAGTAAATCATAATCGGACCAAAAATATAAACATTGACAAGTTCTATATCTAGAAGAAACTTGAAGAAAAAATTCTACACATAGAAGATGTTCTTACAACTAAACAATGCGCATACACATTGACCAAAGGGCTGCTGGTCAAGCAATTCTCAAAGCTGGTATCCAAGCTAGGAATGAGGACCATCCATTCTCGCACTTGAGGGGGAGTGTTGAGAAAAATGGAGACATTACAACCTTACTGCTTAACTTATAAAATTTTAATTCTATCCTTTTTTCTTTACATATTTACCTATTTCTAGTTACCGTTAGAAATTGATCGTTAAAAATAATGGTCAAATACAAACTGTATAAATACCTCATAGCATTAAATGATAAATTACCTTTTACTTTTATCTCTCTATGTGCACTAACTTTCGTCAACCAAAGGAGTGGTGTTCTTCACACATATAATTGTAGATTTTTTTATCATCTTAGTAATATCCTTTTACTTTATCAGTGTTGATGTTTTACATGATAGTAGAGGTAGCTTTAAGATTTATCATTTTCAAGATCAAATTTTTTTAATGTAATGATCTTTTTTTTAAGTTTTAATTTATGTATTACTTATAAGATTTAATAATGAAAAGAAGAAGAGATAAAGAAAGAGAATCAAATTCATTATAATTTTTATGGAGCTAGTTTGAACCTTTTGGCCATCCTAAGTGGTCAACAGTGATTGCCTTTTTAACCTTCTTTGTATTCCTATTTATGGAGAACATGAGGATTAAGAAATTCAAATTTATGATCAAATATCAAAAATATTTTGCATGAAAATATAATTTTTTTTTTCTAACTATTAATTTTCTAAGTTTATTTGACTCTCTAGATCCCTTATGATTTTACCATAATGTTGCAAGGCCAATTATTTCAAAATGGGGGCATACCAATGGCGGCTACTGATGAGGCAAGTGGTAGATGGTAGTACAGTGGCTTATGAGCAGACTAGCATTCTGTGGTCGAGCCGACATCACACATAGGTGAGAATGTGTGCATCATGCATGTAGACACTTGCCTTAGAATGCTTCGATGAAGTGAAATTTTTTCACATAGATATTTTAATTTCCCATAAATTCACTTTCATTGTATGGAGTTATATTTTGCAATGTTTTTTATGTGGGTTGTAGTGACATGGTATCGCTTGTGACATGGTTCTTGTAGAAGTATGGAATGCATCGTTGTGCTATCACCACCGTTTGATCCATTGACGCAATTCAGGAATCTCTCAAGTGTGAAGGCCATGACATTATTTGAAATGGCAGATTCAATCAGAACGGCTGGATGAAGCAATCCTACCCATTGAAGCAAAGCCCTCCATGGTAACTAGAAGACTTAGGCCACATGCCCCACTACATGACCCATGTTGCAAGGAAAAAGAGTAAAAGGCGGGAAAAATGGAACTATTGTTATGTATCCTATTTTTTTCTAAACGTTTGAGAGAGGGGGAGACCTCCTTCCTCCAATGACTGTCTTCTGCTTCATCTACTTGTCCTACCACTTCTTTCATGGCCCTGTATTTCATGTTATGTTCTTGGGCAAAACCATCATCAGCTACTCTTCACTCATGCCACCGTTATCAGTTGTGTTCATTTTGTCTACTTATCATAAAGAGGGGGACCTCTTGCCCATTTACTGACTCTCATCGGTACTGTATAACTCTCCAACCACTCACCCTTCCCCCAACTATCTCCAGCCACTTCCATGGGCAGAGCCGTCATCATCTTCAATAGGCCCTCTTTATCTATTCTTCACTCAAACCACTGTCACATCTCTAACAAGACTCCATTACGTCTTCCTCCACAGCCATCCTCTACATTGTCGTCAAGGAGATGGGGAAAACATCATATTTCCACTCTAGAAACACATTCATCTACATCACCATCACTCTCTTTCGATTCTTGGGTGGTGTCATCATCATCTCTAATGATCCCACATCACCCAGCATTCGAGCCTCCGACATTGACTTCGTCGAGCCTCCACTATCTTTTAAACACTATATGCTGCCTTTTATCTATACAATTTTTGGAGATATATAAGGGAAGAATGCACTTCAATTAAGTGCCCACATGTAGGGGACATCCCAGATGTAGGGGTAGACCAGAAAATGTAGCATCTTATCTCTAAGGCAAGCATAAGAGGCACCCTCCTCACTTCTTCAGTATTGACATATCCAGCATCTATCGTGCTACGACACCGACATCTATGGTGCTATGCCACAGACACTTCAGATGTAATGCAACTAACATACCATGCATTGCATCGCCGACACATTTCTCTCTTCTCTCTTTCAGTCAATGTTGTGCGATCACCATAGCTAGAGATGTTGATGGTGACATTTCAGGTGCTACTCTGCTGACATATGATGTATTTCAGCGCCAAGATCTATCACGATGCAACCACTGGGAAAACATCATTGTCATACAATCATCTCCTCAGCTGAATTGCAAACACATATCCCATACCAGACCTTATCAAGAGCAACTATCTACTCAATTGCTCACTTAAGCTGTCATCTCTACAACAGATCACTCACAATTTCTACAGCATCAACTATCTTGTTCAGCATTTTTGTGTTCCAAGCAGAGCATGCGTTTGTCCATGCTCCAGCAGACGAGGGAGGGTGAAGAAAGCCTTATAAGGCCTATGTAGGTCAACACAAGTGAAAATACAAGGATAGAGACTTGTCCCTTGCATAGCCCTTGTCATACTCCAATGCATCTTCTCATTGTATAGTTCCAACTTTGCATAATCTGCATTATTTAGGCCCTTGATGTGAACTTCTTGTCTTGGTTACTTGATCCATGAGACCTGATTTTAACCCACGATTGACTGCAGCTGACTTCGTTGACTAGGTCATTATTGACTAACCTTATCCCTTGACAAAAGCTACATTTGACTTTGAGATGATTCCCTGGACCCTTGAGTCATTTGACCTTGATCTCGAGTCTCAATTACTAACATATAATCATTTTACCTCGGTTGACTTTGACTTTCACTTCTCTTAGTTAACCTTGGCTTCACCATGAGTGATGACTTGGACTTGACTAGTCTATCTCGGCTTGGTCATTGACTTTCCTTCAGGTAGTCTTAAATTTGACCTGTTCAAAGCTTTACTGTCACAGACGTAAATGATATATGATAAAACTCTGAATATATGGGGTATAACCAGCACAAATGCAGAGAAACTTGTGTGCCGAAGGATGTCCACATGCTGAAGGGAATGATTTATGGGGCAGAAATGGCCCTTCTCCTCGTTAGCATTTCAAGAAGTTTCCCTGTCTCTGTCTTCAATAGATTTCTCGATTGTAATGAGACTTAAGTCGAAGTGGACCTCGACGTCTAAACCTCAAAACTGAAGAAACACAAATATTTATATGGATCACGAAATTCATCTTGACTCAAAATTTGCCTTCAATTCAGTAATTGAATCTCCCATGCAAAATGATTAAAAGAAGATCTCTGGGAAGACAAACAGATGCAAAAGCAAGATCTCAGTTACTTTCTAAAATTTCATCGTTGACTTGGGTACAACTTCAAGCCAAGCTTCAAATCTCCCAAGCAAGATGAGGAAAAGAATACTCCAGGAACACATACAAATCTAAAAACTAGATCTCAGTCACCGTCATCCAAGATTCAATAAATGCCCAATCTCCAATCCCGGATTCAATTTGAAATAGGAGATCTGAATTGCCTTCACACCATTCATCTCCAAACCATAGACTTGACACCAGATATCAAAAGCCCAGATAGAAGATAAGGAATAAGAAGAAGATTCCAGGAATGAAAGCAAGAACTTGATCATCTTTACCAAATTCACTTTCAGTCAAGGTACACCTTGACATCGATCCCATTGTCAATCAAGGACTGCACAACAGCGCGGATCTTCCCCTCAAATTTGTCCCGCTCCCTGGGAGTGTAGGTGGCGGTGAATACGTCTGCTTCGCGTGCTCGATCTGCAAGGAATCTCCCAACAGCAATGCAAGCAGGAACATCAGATCTGGACTGGAGCACAGCCTTGATATCCTTTGAATTTGTTCCTGCAACTGCAACCTGTTTGCTTGTTACTCTGTGAGTGATAGATGCCGAGACAAACCGCTTGGAGATGAACACGTCGAGTGAGAACGGCTCCATGTAAGCGATTGTCCGCTGCTTGAACGAGACATGTTTCAGATTCTGAGGGTTTCTCGGCTTCTTCTCTTTCATATATGTGTAAGGTCGGCTGTTGTCATCGTCTACAAAGTCCTCGACTCCAAAGAAGCTCCGAGGACCAGCCGTAGTCTGAAAAATAGCACAATTATTGCAAGATCACAACAGAATTTGAACCAGATAGTTGAATTTCTGGGGGAAACAAACTTGGTAATGGCAAAATATCAAATAGCTGCAATTGATAAATCTTAGAAAAGATTGAACGTCAGACACTTTGATGGTTACTTGAGATTTCAGGTTTAGGGTGCAGATCAAATGCCCCAATAAATAGGTAACTTTCATCATAATCAAATGAAAATCTTCTGTTGATAATACCTTGCTGTTGTGGAAATTCCTCCAGGAGAAAGAAAATAAGAGATTATTGTTCTCCATCGCGGATACTGGGCTCTTCCATGTTCTAGACGAGATATGCCTCAACATGTTTTTAACCAAAATTATTCAGGACCTGTTACATTTTGTACCAGAAAGCACCGAATCAAAGAGAAAATCTCATGAAGTACCAACCCAGCGAGCGAAAATGAAGGTCAAGTGGTAACTCTCAAGTCTGGAACCAGAAATCATCGAAAACGCTGGAAAGTTGATTTGATACCGTGGAATAAGACTAATAGATCCTTCAGTTATGAAAAGACCAGGCAGATAAACAAACAAAGCATGCGGAAAATCTAACTAAAATCACGGTTACAAGAGAAGTTTCATCGGGTGTGTGAACTAACATGGATGGTGTAACGGGCAAAAGAGAAAATCAGGGAAAACGATGGCTCCCGACGACAGATAGAGAGAGTAACCAGTAGCTTGAACAGTGTTGATGGAGCGCTCGCCGCGGCGGGGATGGCTATTTTAGGAAATACAAGCGAGGGGAAAAGGTGGAGTTGCTTTTAATCCCGATTACCTCGAGTCATTAATCACCATGACAAGGGTGTAGAAAATCATCAAATGTCAAAGGATTCTCCTCATTAGCAACCAAATTGACTTTGAACGAAAAAGTTCCTGATCATTAACAAGACCTCTTGGAGTAATCCATCTTGCTCTGTTTTTATTCCCCATCTGTTCGATTACTCATCGCAATCTGGCCATTTGATCGAGTAACATGATGACATTTCATCATGTTAATTATATCATAATCGAGGCGAGTGTAGATTAATATCCATACAACATAGCACTAGTTTATGTCACCTCTTTGATCAAGATTACATGATCACTTTAAGAAATTTCCCATCTCATTAAAATATGTATGAATTGTATGTTTAACTGAAATCATAATTTAATAGATATAATGAGATGTCTATTCTATGAATTCATATCTATGGAAATGGAACACTAATCTTAAAGGATAGCATCATGAGCATGATGGTATCAGCAGGATCCAAAAACATATCAATTACATGGAGAAAATTTGGAATTTGTCTTGAGATCTGCATTTTTTGGTCATTATTCCAAGGAGTCTACTCATTCTATATCACTATCACTTGATCTTCCTTGCCAAAAATTGCTTCTATATATTATCACATAGTGAATAGAATTTGCAATCCTTGTTATTCTATGGATTCTATTCATGTCATATTGCAAGTTTCATCATCATCATCATTTATGTGAAAATCATGACGAGGACAATACGCCATCTCTATCATAGAGAGAAGCTTGTATGTGGGGGGCAATTCTATCGGTCAGTGATTCAAAATTCAGGCTCATGAATAGGCCTCTAATCTTCTGCATCATTTCATCATCCATCAATCAAGTTTTGAAAATTTGCATCTTGGGAACCTTCTATATTCTTCTTAGAAAATCTAAGAGTGGAACTCTGTCATGAGCTCGTTCAGCTAGAAGACACTCGGGTGATCATTTTGATGGAGAATTCTTCTCTTTGACCTTGGAGCTTCGCCGACCATTTTTTGGGTGAATAGCCTCAATTGGGCTCTCATTTTTAAAGCAGCTCCTTTGATTCTTCGAGATCATCATCGAAATCCTATTGCTCTTTCTAATCAAAGCACAACTGAAATTAAACTTTGCCTCATCTTATTCAATTGATACGATAATACAAGATCATTTAAAGAAAGCATAATTGACAAAGAACATATGTCTAATATTCCACTGCAAGATGAACAAGGAACATAGACACCTGCCAAGTTCATCACAATTTCAGCCTTCTCCAGTTTTGAAATTCCCATTTTCCTTGATAGTTTGAGCTTCTAGGGAACTTTTCCAAGCCCTTTTCTTTGACACGAAAATGGTGACCTCGTCATCTGAATAAAAAAGAAAATACCATCAAACCAAAAGAGAGGAAGAAAAAGAAAACCAAAAAGGAAGATGGGAGAGAGCGAGAAAGGAAAGCTCCAACATAGAAGCCGGAGTGGATCTTGATCATCTCCATAGATGCCCCAAAGAGAGCCGAGACTACAAAGATTTTCATATACCATTTCAAGATCTCCATCGCAAGGAAGATCAACCAATGAGCAAGGCAACACAAATCTTCTAGACTTGGTCTAAGTATGAATAGCAACCTTCAGCTCTTGACATGGTCAGAGGGCTAATGGCGAGCTTAAAAAATCAATCAATGCAATAGTCGATGGATTCAGTCATGATTGCTGACAGATTCTAAGCAGCCATTTTGGGCATGCGTGTCATGAATGTGCAGAATTGGAAGCCTAATCCTGTCTCAAACCCTCAACCCAAGAATTGTGCTCTATCTAATGAGATCAATAAAAACTGCATCTCATGTCTCAACTCACGCGCACAAGATAATAAGATATGCCTCTCCAAATCTAGGATTTTAGTCTCCCTGTAAGATGTTCATGATGGAAACTTTGAGTTGCATCCTAAATCATTAGCATAATCGTATACATAAAACCAAAAATAAACTCATACCCGAAATCATGAGATGATTCTTCATCATTGTAGATTTATGAAGTGGAGAATAGTCTTCTTCAAGATCCCAAAGGTAACCTCTTGAACTCTAGAAGAAATGGGAATCTATCTAGAGAGTTATATGCATTGGGTTACTCAAGTGGACTATGGCCTCCTATTTATAGAGAGTGAGGAGAGCTTAAGCCTTTAATCAATAATTAGTCAGCCTATTATTGAATAATAACTGATTTAATTGCCTCCACACACAGAAATGAATGTCTTAATCCCCTCATTTCTCATAATTGAATCACTTAATGGGATTAAATGATAGCTAATCCAAAATAATACATAAATATGTCCACTTAATAGATATTAAACCTAACAGTTTAATCTTGAGAATTCTATGATCTTAACACATGCGCATCCCTTGGATTGCACACCTTCTGCTAGAAGACCAAGAAGTGAAAACATGGGAGAGATCAAGAGGCTATGGTTTACATCCACTAGACTGCACGCCTTCCTGTAGAAGACAAAGAAGTGGAAACATGAGTGGGATAAAAGCGGGTAGGGTATGAATTTCGAGTACAAAGAGATATGGAGAAATAATAGGACCAGGTCAGGACTAGAAAGATGACTAATAAATAGTTTAAGAGAGAAACAGTTGAAGATGATAAAAAGCAATAAGGAAAGTCTTGGGAGGAAAGGGAGAACTTGAAGGAGAGAAAATGAGGAGTTGTTGTGAGAGAAAGTGGAGGAAACTTGAAAGAGAAAGATATAAAAATGGAAAATCTGATGAGATGACATCGGCAGAGTGTTAGAATGTACATCAAGTGCATGATGGAGAGCCGATTATGGCCAATCTTTACATGTCTTCCCACTTCTCCCACCCTCTCATGTACCCACTGCTACTACTCTCTTTCCTCCTACAAAAGCACATGTGATCTCTCCATTCTTGTTAGTGTCGATTTAATAACATGAAAGAAAGAACGAGTAAATCAATAAATCAATCTTGGTATGCTGTGCTAAACTTGGTCAATTAATCATAATCAACCTATTTGTAGACAAAAATGTCCATCAATTTGCATCTTGATAGTTGACCTTGAGGCACCCATCTCCTTATGATACCTTTTTTCGAATGGAAATTGATGCTTTTTAGTAATTAATAATTCAAACAAACATGTGCACACTTAAGGAAATTCAAAATTAAGATCTTTGAGAATTATAATTCTTTTCATAAAAACACATGGATTTTCCCCATTGATAGGAATATCAATCAAGTTTCCTTTTTGTTTTTTCATTTCAAGCTTTTTGTATAATTTTCCTTGGTTCTTAATCATGCTATGATTTTTATTTGTATTTGTATTTGACTCCAACTTCTATTTCTATTCTACTTGGGGCCTTCATCCTATGCATAGAGATCTTCTATATCAAATTAAATTAATACCTGATGGGAATCATGCTATTTCTAAATCAAATTAAACATTAATCATCCATTTAAGAATTACATCCGTCTAGTCATATTAAAAATTTTGGTAAACTAATGACTGATGGGAATCAAGATATGATCAATAATCTGACGAATGGGTTCAATTTTTTTGAGTTATTTGATAATTTATTCCCATTGATCACAGTGATGCATTTCTCTAGCATGTGGGGATCATCTCTACAAATTTTCCACGTTAAGAGATGAATATTTGTTTATAAAAGTATTTAGCCGACATTGTTTAGATAGACCTGCAGAAGAACATTGGAATTTGATCAATCAGGAGAGGGGCAAGACCAAAATCTTAGGTTAGGTTTGATGGTTAGGTTGAAATAAGTTTTAGGTATAAATTTTGCCCAAAATCTAAACATGGATATTTCAATCTGTCATTTTATTTTAGATGTTCCCTAAATGGCGGAAAAAGAGAATTCAAAGTCCATGACTTTCAATAAATTATGATTTTTTGTATTTCTTGAAATAAATTTTATTGCCAGAGAATCCATTTTATTCTTTTCTGCATGAATATCAGAATTCAACCTCAGAACTACCATTTGATTATACAATAATTCAAGAAAATTTTATAATAATTAAATATGAAGAAATAATATAATACCAAGTTTTTATGGATGGGACAACCAAAGAGAAAAATGATAATTTTTCATCAGAAAATCCATCCAGAATTGGAATGGTTACATGTACGGACATGTGCCTGATCAATTGAAATAGACACCTCTCCAATTGTGAAAATCATATCCGTGATCTCATCATCTTTTAGGTAATGCCCTGAAAGTATAGCATAAGAAAACATGTCCGTGATCTGATCACAATGTCTTCATATGTGACATTTAGAGAATCATTCATACAGACCTTGATGTCCCATTGCAATAATTAGTAAAATAAAAAGGACATATCCAATAAGTCCAGTAGTATGTTCCACCCAATTTGGTCCGAGCAAAACTATAAAAAAGTAGGACCATTTCTATGGAGACAATCACTTTGACCGAATGTCTAGTTGTAATACATGGGATGGTCGGTTATGATTTGCAATCATCCTAGAGCCATACAAGCTGATATGTTAGGCAGTATGTTCATGATGGAATAAGATGTTCAATATCTTGAAAAGTAAAATTATTCAAATTGACAGGACGATCAAATTCAGACATGGGCATTGTTCATGCTGCTGTTCAGACCAAAATTATCTGAAGTTTGAAAATAACTAAAATCTGGTCCCAAAACTCAAGTCTCAACACAGATTTTCAAAAAGATATCTTTACAAAGCATAATGATGTTTTGCAAAGTAAGATATATGAGCGAGCGATCATTTATCTTAAAGAACTTCATTGCATCGTACCATATTTCCGGCCCTGAGTTTCAATTCAAACATGGTTTTCACTCAGACTCCTGCTACGAGAATATCTAACATCGAGGTTCTCAAATAACGACCTACAAAAACAAAATTAAATGACAACAACTTTCTCAACCTTTAATCCTTCAAATCTCTTAGAACTGCCCGTTTTTAACATCAAAACAAATGATAGAGTATTTCTAGTGGCGTCATCAAAGCAATAGTTGTCAACCTTTTTGTACCAACTGGAGATTCATTTTCGATCGGTACCATAGTGCAATTTATCTTGCATGACCACTGAAACGTGTACCGTTCTTGAAACCATTTAGACATAAATTAGAAGGCAGAAATAAATAAAGATATATAGATGATCTGGTACACGTCTCTCTTTATATATTTATTATTTCAATGAAATTTAAAGACCACCCATCATATATTGCTAAACTGGTTTTAAAAAAAGTGATATTGTACAAGACCTACCTGATCATATGCACAAGTTCCATCACAAGTTGATAAATAAATGTATATATGATAGAGAAGTGAATGATCGAATTCATGGAAAACATATCCTTTCTTTCTCATAGCAACATTCAGTTCATCAACATCAAAGTCAAAATCTAAAAAGAAATAATAAAACAAGTCATGGAGAGGGTAAAAATTCATATTGGACCTTCTATAAGAAGACTAAATTCTGAGAGGACCTCATTGGGGAATAAGTCAACCAAAATGTTATTTTAAAGAGTTTAACAGCTACAATTGGGCTTTAATTTGCTGATGTTACTTTATTATACATTCAGAAAACAACTGAACAACAATGTCAGCCCACTAAAACCATATAATTCAAACAGGCCTTTGATTCCTGGAGATCATTAGAAAAATCCAATATCTCAGTCTACATACGCAAACTTGAACATAACTTCTCTAAAATTTTATCTCATCGAGATGATACGAAAATATGATTGACATTAAAGAGAACTGAAGGAGAATGGACATCGAAATCCCCCTCCAAGATGAATAAGGACCGGAGACTAGCACCAAGTTCAAAAAGAAATCAGTGTTCTTTGGTCTCAGAGTCCTGATTTTTCCAAGGATTTAGTGCCTCTCGGATAGCTTGAGCTTCTGGGGAGCTCTCCCAAGCCCTTTTCTCTGACTCTAGAACAGTCACCTTGTCATCTGAGTATTCAAAAGAAAATACCATCACTACACAATTCATTATCTTCAGCACTACAAGAAAGATACAAAAAATATTGGAAACTTTGTTGCTTCGAGTGGCGCCCAAGAGAAGAAACAGATTCTCCTAGGCAACCCAGATGCCAGAGCATATTAAAATTGTTTTTCTTCCCAGTAGAAATATCGCCAGCAGAAGATCGTTTTGCCTTTAAAGAATTCTACAGGTAGGATACAAGGAAATTGCAGACAAACCCAAGAGAAGAATGATCTGACCGCGGACTTACCCTCACTCGAGTTAATAAAATAGCCGTCAATGTCATATCAGAAAGCAATATCGAACGGTGAAGAGTTTATATATGCATAGCAGAATGCTAAAGGCAAGATTTTTGCCAGGGCAAAAGCTTGAAATCAACGATAAGAAAAAGATAATAAAAGAAACGGAAGAGGAAATAGAGCAGAAGATGAGGAGAGCTCTCACACAGAAGCCGGTGTGTATCATGAAAAGCTCCATCGAAGCCCCGCAGAGAGCCGAGACGGCGGCGATTTTCAGGTACCAGTCCAAGAATTTCATGGCGTCCACCCCCGAGGAAGAATTTCTTTCATTCGTCGGAGGGTGAGAGCTTCCATTCCGGAACTGTGATCCAAATCTGGGCCTAAAAGGATCGAAATTGTGGACTTAATTCGTGGCCCATTAGGCTAGCCCATTGATGGGGAGAGAAGAGAGATAGAGTTGTAGCTCCCAATGCGTGATACAACGTGGAAGGTTGTCATTTGACCGAAGAGTGGAATCTGGTGGCTTAAGTCACAGCCCATTAGGTCACAGAGAGAGAGAGAGAGAGAGAAAGAGAGAGAGAGAGAGAATTAACTAATAGTTCCAAGAATGTCATTGCATAGTCAGGATCGAATGTGTCGATTTGATCATTGATCACGTGAAGTTAGCTTCGATCAATCAGAGATCAAAGTCAACTGATTGATCCAGGGAGTGATCGATTCTGAAATCAATCAGCGATCGCTCCCTTAAATTGATGATATAATCATCTATCAGAATGTGGGGGTATTTTTTCTTCTTCTTTTTTTGAAAGGATTACTCATTTCTATCAATGTTTCAAAGTGATGATCAACAACCACATCGATGATCTGATTAACAATAAGTGATTAGGTCATTAATCGTCCATCAGATCAATCACGATCGATCAATCAACGACCAAATGCATGATCATATCAATGGGCATCAATCACAATGTCAATTTGATCAGTGCAGGGATTAATACCCATATATATGACGCTGATAATCATTGGCCAATCAACCAAGGATAGATGAAATTGATCGACCAACCAAGGGTCAATCATAATCAAAATGAAAATGATCAGATTTTCGTTCCCCTGCTGCAAGTGTGACACTATAAATGGGAAGGTCATCAATTGGGTATCTTTCTCTCAACTGTCAAGATCTTGCAATCGTCCAGCCATGTCACATGCACAATCTCTATCACCATTGCTCTTGGAAAGGGGGGGAGACTTCTCACTTCCTCATCATTATAAAATACTCTATGTTTCTTTGTAAGTGTTGACATATCCTCTTTCAACTCTCCCCTACTATTTACATCTCATTTGAATCCAAACATCTACCCTCTCCTATATTGATAGTTCATCTTATCTCCTTGATCACCGCTCATCTAGTGTAGTCATCCCCTTGTCTATCCACTCAATTGGCATATCCTCACTAACCCATCCTTAGTTAGCTTATGTTAGTTCAATCTAAGTTTGATAATTTACATTGGTGCGCTCTAAATATTTATGAAATATTATATTAAGAATTTTTTAGATTTTGATTGATAGCTTTTCGTTAAAATGATTTGAGAAGGGTATGTTCGTGTTAGTGTAAGTATCGACGACTTGAGTGACTGACCCACTTCGACTTCAAAAAGCCGACGCCGCTAAGCATAAGCTCTAAATTATGTTTTTTCTAATATGTCATTAAGCGATTTAAATACAAAATTTTAAATGTAGGATTATCCTTATTATTCCTTTAATTTTTAATTTATATGTTTAATTTTACATCAACATCATTTTAGAACATCAATATTAGTATTCATAGATAAAAACATGACATTGTTTTTCTTTCTTCTATTATCACTAATATGCTTTCTTATATATCTTCATGTCTTTATTATTTCTTATTTTTATACTATCTAACTATGTTTTTCATTTTTTTAGGTAGTTATAAGAATTGTGAATACACCCAAAACCCCTAATAAAAAGCCAATTAAAAAAACTCTCTTTCTAAAAAAAACCTAATTCTCGCTTTCCTTAAACTTTTGTTTGTTTTGTTTTTCCTTGTTTTGTGTGTTCCTAATGATCTTTTTTCAATTTCTAACTCGGTTTGAATTCATTTCGGATTTCGATTCTTTTCGGATCTTAGATTTCAGATTTAAAATTCTAGATTTTGATTCTAGGCAATCTTTCTAATTCCATTTTCTTTCTTCTGCGATTTGAAAATTTCTCAATATGAGTTTATTGATAATTTTTATTGATAATTATTAGGTTCTATGCTGTCAACCGAATTATTGATAATTTTTAATAGTTCAATGTTTGATTTATTAGGTTCACGATCGAGTTTATCATGTTCGGATTTCAGAGTTATCATATATGTTCTATTGTTTCGTGTAAGATCCAATTTTTAGTTGTTTTATCTGTTTTAATTTTTTTTTATCAAATCTATTTTATCTGTTATTTGTTTAATATCTATTCTATATGTAATCTATTTTTTTCTGTTTTATCTGTTTATTTTCTTTTTGTTTATCAAATTTGTTTTATATTTTCTTTTTGTCTTCTCTGTGTTTATTAAATCTGTTCTATCTGTTATCTATTTTTCTGTTTTATCTATTTTTTGTTTATCAAAACACTTTTAAGATATCTGATTTTTGTTAATTGATATTTTTTATATCTGATTTTATATGTTTTAAGATACGGTAGGTTATATCTGTTTTAGTAATAAAATATTTCCTGTTGTTATATTTATCAATTTCTCTATCATTTGCTTTTCTTCTTGATTAAACAAATGAGTTCTAGTTAGATTTCAAGAGAAATTCATAGTGGACCGAGTATGCTCGGACTATACTTATCGTGCTTGGTAAACTCTTGTTGAAGGTATATTAATTTAAAGTTTAGGTTACAGATCTTCTATTTTTAGAATCCATAATTACAAGTCTAATCTGAGGTCCTATTTATCAATATTTAGAGGTGTATATATATATATATATATATATCGTCTAATCTATCTTTTAGACATTTCAATCTAATTGCAAACTTTCAGGTTAGTGAGACCTCATCAAGGTGAGATTAACAATATTTAATTTTAAGGGAAGGAGTGTTTGTGTTGTTAGAATATTTTTAATATATTCAAGGGAGAAGAGCATTGGAGTCAAAGTCAACAAAAAATTAGATTCAACTGCAAAAATTCAAAGTCAACTACAGACGGTCAAAGTAAAGGCAAGAAGTCAAGTAAAAGGCAAGAAGTCAAGTAAAAGGCATAAAGTCAAAAGTCAAAGGCAATCAAAAGAAAGGGGGAGATTCCTTGGGAATCGTAGCGAGTCAGGACAACTCTAGTGAGTTGACTAGAAATTCAACTTGAGGTATATTGGTTCTTCACCTTGCAGGATTACTGGGACTCGAGGATGAGCGACTTATTTGGTGTGTACGTGGATCGGTGACGAGACTCGGTGACTTTAGAGAGGCAGGCCAACACGAAAGAGAGTAGGGAGCGGCACATGGAGCTCTAGGAGTCGGCTCAAGGGACGAGACGAGCGGAGGGGTACCGAAGGATGATGACGAAGTAAGGTTAATAATCGAGAGCGTG
Organism: Lemna minuta; assembly: GCA_024174645.1. Lineage (NCBI taxonomy): Eukaryota > Viridiplantae > Streptophyta > Magnoliopsida > Alismatales > Araceae > Lemna > Lemna minuta. The sequence continues at coordinate 19,286,840 of CM044106.1, forward strand.
AGTGAGTCAGATCGAAAGATCATGTTAGAACTTTGATCTGATTATCCCGTCCAGGTAGTAGTTACTACTGGGTGATTGACCTAGTGAGGAGTGACTCTGGGAGGACTGTCTCCTCTTGGGACTAGTGCATGGGGTTTAGATACCATGTCCAGTCTAAAAAAATCAGACGTACGAGTGACGTGAGAAAGTTGAGCGATAATCAACTAATTCAAAAAAGGACTAGAGAAAGGTAAATATAAAAAGAAACTAATTCACCCCCCCCCCCCTGCCTTAGTAATTTTTCCGTCTCATTAGGGAATCTCAATTGGTATTAGATCTAGAATTGTATTTTCAATTTAATCAATCGTCAAGTTGATCTAGAATGGGTGGTGATTCTAGACTCTTTCCTCTGACCCTCGATGGCACTAACTACGCCATCTAGAAATCAAGAGTTGAAGCCTATACGATGGGGAAGAAGTATGCGATATGGAATGCCATTATGAATGGCTTCAAATCTGACTTTGATGACTTCATTGAATTAGAAAAGGAGGTTAATTCCAAGGCAAGAAACATACTTCTTGCTACTATAGATAGTACGACCCACCATCAAGTCTCTAGTTGCAGGACAACAAAGGAGATATGGGATCATTTTACCATAGCGCATGAGGGGAATTCCCAAGTACGGGATACCCAAGTAGACATATTAGTAAAAAAAACTGAGTTGTTTACTCAAAAGAAAGGTGAAACAATTAGGGAACTGTCAGGACGTTTCAATGCCTTAATCAGTGCATTGAAAAATATGAGTAAGGACTATTCAACCCAAGAAAAAAATAGGAAGTTCCTAAATGCGTTATCTCCCGAGTGGAAAATCAAGGTTGTTGACATTGAAGAGGCAAAGAACCTATATACTACCCCACTAGTTGAGATAGTTGGCTCACTCATCAGGTATGAGATGAATGAAGCACGAAGAAACCCACCATCTGAAAAGAAAGAAAAATTAGTTGCTCTACGTGTGGATGACACTTCATCAGATGATGATGAAGATATAGCAATGTTATCTAGGAAGATAACACAACTAATTAGGAGTAAGAGAAGAATAGGAAACACATCTAAAGTATCTTTTGAGTGCAAGAAGCCAGGTCACTTCAAAGAAGATTGTCCGAGCTTGAAGAAAAATATGAAGATAAGGATTCGGAAGAGAAAGAAAATGGAAAATTTTGCTATGTAATTCACGACTTTTCGAGAAGAATTGGATTTATTATGATTTATTAAAAATCAAATATCATAAAAATCTTAAAGTGAACACTTCGGTTTAAATCATCAAATTGACTGACCAAATAATGTCCAAATCAAATTATTCATATATCAATAGAAATATAACAACCAGAGGATTCCAAAAAGACGAAAATCGTCAAATTTCACCTTATATTTTAAGAGTAATTGCCCCTGCAATTTAACACCCAAATTTTGATTAAAAATGAATAGTTGATGGTCAAACGCTAAATTGAAGGGTCAAACGGTGATGAAATTTAATGATTTAGCTATACACGGAAAGCTGATGAAACAAGCAATCCAATGAAACTAAAATAAAATAATTTGAACTTAAGATCAAGGAGAAATTTGAGTTTCAAAATCAGCAAAAATCAGCACCCAAATTTGGGCGAAACAAAGAACAATTTGATTTCTAAAATAAAATTGACTATCTAAATCTAATCTAAACTATAATTATTGCAAGGGATACGATCAAATCACACTAATTACCCGATTGATGCGAATATTAGGCTTCAAATCATGTCGATTAAAGTGTATTTGCTCTGTTTCTTCTTCGGCGTGCGTTCGACGTTCAAGGGGAGATTTCGATTGATTCTTGCAATCCTACCTCAATATGATCGCAATTGAGTCACGAAGAACCTTAGAGTTTTCTCCAAAATTGCTTAATCTCTTCACAATTCAATCAAAAGTTAGGTTACAAAGGAATAACATCAGTTTTTTAAAGGAAATTTCATCGCGAAAATCGCGGACTGTCCGATTTGCTGAAGGATGATTCAACGGCTGAGATTGCATGATTGAAGTGGGTCATGATCCCATGATTTTCTCCCCACAATTTTCCCCCTTTTTGAAAGGAATTAAATCCAGAAAATGCCTGAAAAATCAAAATAAAATCCATTAAATTTCATAAAATTTAGAAATTCATATCTTTCTTTATATACTCCTTATTGAGTCAAATTTTCTCCATTGGATCACTAATTTCTCCATCTTTAATATCATGCCATCTAAAAATATAATTTCTAACAAGAAAAATAAGGTGAATTCAAAATAATCATAAATAATCCCAAAAAATTCTACTTTATATCATCCTATCTTCTCTTCTTGAAATTAATTCTTTTATTTATCATCTAAAGTCAAAATAACTCAAGGAAAGTAGTTAATTTCCAATTATTTAACCTTTCAAAAGATCAAACATCAATAAAACACACAATTTACCCTAAATAATGCAAAAATATGAACTTTAGTAAAATGGCATACCAATGGAGAAAATTCATAAAACTATGATAACATGCATCATAATTACATAAAATAAGCATGAATATTAGTTAAATATGATAAGAATTTAAGTTATATATGTATGTTATCAGTCTGCCTCTCCTTGCCGCAGCCCACCGTGTTCCAGCTGGCCTCCACCACTCCTAGTCCACGAGTCTGACACCTTTCGCTGATATCCAACCTCGCCCCGTCCCTCGACCACTGCCCGCACACCGAATAGTTCCCCGCCGCGTCAAGAGCTCCTCAAGAACCTGGACGACGCCAACCTGATCTGCCTTTGCCGATTGTCTGTGCTACATATGAACGACCTTCCCCGCCAATGCACGGAGGGCAGCCAAGCGCAGGGACGGCGGTCGGGCTCAAGGCGGGCAGCCAGGCATAGCGCGGGCGGTGTGGCGCACTGGATGGGCAGTCGAGTGCGGCACAAGGGGGCTGGACGCAGGGCGGTCGAGCGCTGGGTGGGTGAGTAGCGCGGCCGGGCGCTAAGCGAGCAAGCGGCCGAGCGCTAGGCGAGCGGGCGGCCGAGCGCAGGGCGGGCGGCAATACAGGGCGGTAGTGGCAGCTTAAGGTGAAGGCGGCTGTGGCGGCAGCGTAGGGTAGCGGAGACGACACGTGATTGTGCGGTGGTGGTGGCGGGGGTGGTGGCGGCGGTGACAGTGCCGTCGGCGGTTGGACCCTTTCCTCAATCTTCCTTTAGCAGTCACATGAGAGGGAGTTCACTCTTTTCTTTCTTCAAATGATGGCTAGGGTTTGTGTAGGGGTCCCTTCCCCTCTTATAGAGCCCATGATTGGCCAAGAGGGGAAAGGGTCCACTTGAGGCCCATGAACCTAAGAACCCAACATAAATAGAATAAAAGGTCTACAAAGAGTGGGCTTCTTAAGTGGGGCCTAAAAGGGAGGGTCCACTAAGAAACCCAAAGGGGGAGAAAGATAAACACGGACCCGCTACAACACGTGTGGTCTGAAAAGTTCATAAGCAGTGGAAAAGGAAAGATAGATTCACACGCACGAGCTCTAGTTGGACTGACCTTGGCGAGACAAAGTCCTCATGGAGTATAGCGGAAGGCGGCAGCCTTTGTCTTCGCTCGTTGTGGGGGCTGGACGCGCGTGGGTGTCGACTCCTCCTGCGTCGTGGTGTCGTGCCTTGGTGCAACAAGGGTCGTACACCACCACTCTCCCTTACCCTTATGGGTAAGTATGACTCACCCGGAGTCAATATATTGTATGAGGGTGATGCTAATTTTCCCTAGTTCCTAAAATAGTCTAACTAGATAAATGGATATGAAAGAAATACTAAAAACAAAAAACAATACTAGCCATGAAAGGTGACAAACGATAATTGAAATGTAAAAAGTGCAAGTTGTATAAAGGAAAATGAAAAACAATGAAACAAATTAAAATAACTATCTGCAGAATTGATTTGAATTATTCCTTTGATTTTGACTTTGCTTTTGAGTTTTCTGTTGACTTTGACTTGTGTTTTGACTTTAACTTGTGCTTTGACTTTGCTTTTGAGTTTGATGTTGACTTTGACTTGTGTTTTGACTTTAACTTGTGCTTTGACTTTGCTGTTGAGTTTGATATTGACTTTGACTTGTGTTTTGACTTTAACTTATGCTTTGACTTTGCTTTTGAGTTTGATGTTGACTTTGACTTGTGTTTTGATTTTAACTTGTGCTTTGACTTTGACTTCTTCTTTGACTTTGATATTTAGAGCCTTTCCCCTTAATCTCACCTTGATGTGGTCTCGTAGAGTTTCTTACTAAACCTAAAATGGCCTCACAATGGCGATCTTTTTTAGTAAACACAAAATGGACTTCAATTCAATCTACAAATAGATTTTATATAATGTTGAATAGATTTTCAATAAACACTCTATAGATGTTGAATCAAACAAAAAAAACTAGCGGTAAATATAAACAAAAATTTGATAAGCAAAATAAATATAACTTAAAATTTTTAGGTCCACTACAGATTTTACACAGAATTCTAAAAACAAAAATTTTTTTGCTTGAAAGAAAAATAGAGAAAATAAAACAGATCTGAGAATTTAAGACATTGAAATCAGAAATAAGAAACACAACGTTTCTGAGATGGAGAAATCAGAAAAAAAAATTAATCAATTTAAAGAAACTGAGACCAAGTAATATAGAAATCAAGATTGAGAATGTGAAGACGGAGGATCAATTTAGCTGGAGAGATTGATAAATAATTTGATTTATTTGAAACAAGATTAATTAAAAATCTAAAACGAAAATTGAAACGCAAATAAAGGGAAAACTTGAAATCAAAATAATCAAATTGCAAGTTAGTTTAATCAAACTAGAATCAAAATCTGAAAGGATATAAACCAAACTCAAAATCGAGAGCACGATCCGAAGGAATGCACAAAACAAAAAAATTAAAAAAAGGTTTTAGGAAGAAGAGAACTCGTTGAAGAGACCTTCCTCTAAGGAGAGAGATTGCTCTTCTTTCTTTTTTGCTAGAGAGAGAGAGCAAACCCTTGTAATCGCGCAAGACAGAGAGAGAGAGAGAGAGAGAGAGAGAGAGAGTGTGTGTGTGTGTGTGTGTGTTGGTGCGGGTAAGTTGTGATTAGGGTTTTTAAAGTACATGAAAAAAATTTAGTGAAAAGGAACTAAAATGAAAATGAAAAGACATAAGGAAAGTATTAGTGAAAATTAAAAAAATGACATAGATTATGAATAAAGATTAAGATTGATGTTAAAAAATGCAGGTAATGTAAATTAAACATAGAAACTAAAACAATACTAATAATAATACAGATAATGATAATGATTTTCAAATGTTTAAATAACATATTAGAAAATAAGTGATTTGGAGCTTCTTCTTAGTGTCATTTGCTTTCTGAAGTCAAAGTGGATTAATCACTCAAGCCGTTGGTACATGCACTAACAAGGACATACCCTTCTCAAATTTTTTTGGGGAAAAGCTGTCAGTCCAAACCTAAAAGCTGTTTGATATAATATTTCATAAACATTAAGAGAGCACCAATGTAAATTATCAAGCATAGACTAAACTAACACTGTTTTCCTTTTATTTTGTTTTTCTTTTAATGTAGTAGCTTTGATATCATCCACATGTGCATCTCTTCCTCTCGCTCTCGTCGTGTATCTATCCTCTTCTCTATTTTTCATCTTCTCATTCCAATTTCATCTCTACTCATCTGAATTTTCACTTTAGCTTCTAATTTCTCTCTTGATTCAAAAAGAAATATCAAAGTTCTCTCCCACATCCATCTATATACACTTCCTTTACACTTGCACTTCTATCCACACTCTTGCCTTTATTTAAACCAATTAATCTCACTATCTTAGCTCCCTATGGATTGACCTTTTCTCATAATATACTGAGTATGGACTTAAACACTATTGCATGAAAGTGATGCACAACAATGACGGAAAACATGTGCAATCAAGTTCATCACTTTAAAGCATCATTTTTCTTCTAATCTTGAATATTCTTGTCTTCAAATGGGTTTTTTGATATTTTAGATTATCAAACCACATTGGATCAGGTTCATCCCATTTTTCTCATCAATTCATTTATTTTTCTCCACCACATCTTTGTATTTTAATCTAGATCTCGTGATCATCCTCTTTGTGGTTTGACCCTTTATCTATAATATACTTGATCATTTGTGATTAAGGTGAAATCTTATAAATATTATTTTATAAGTCTAATTCTCCCAAAATGACGTATATAAACCCTAAAAATAGACTTAACAGTGATTAAATGGAATATTATAAATATTGTTAGATAACTCTAATTTTCCACAAAAAAATGTATCTTAATCTGAAAATTGGGCTTATCAGTATATTATGTAACTGCAATGCCCCAAAAATATCAATGCAATAACTAGAGGAAGGGTCCATTAGTTTTGCCATCGGCATAAACTACCTAAATTCCTCAATGAAAAGATGATATCAAGATGAGCAAGGGTCCAATACATTGACTTTTTTTATCAATCACTAGTATCCGCTAGTATCCTGAAGAGAGGAAGAGGTAGAATTTTAAAAATTGATCCATTGATTTCGAGGAGAGGAACCATAAGCATCTTAACCGTGATAATGTCTTGGACTAACTCCTAAAAGATGAAATCCTAGCACTCCCAGTTACACAACCTTTACATAAGAAGATTTCTTGATCCAACTCAACGTTTCTAGTGGTATGAGTGGGACAATAGAACTTGTCACCTAAAGACCTTTGTAGATAGTCAATGAAGTATCCATTAATAGTTCTTACATGTAGAGATCTCTAAATTGGATTGAAAATCTTGTTTCTAGCTAGTGACCCTAGATATGTGTGTAACCTAAAGAAGGTCTTTTACGAGTCTATAACTCATAAGGAGTTTGTAATGGATATTATGTAGCTTGTCAGCCAATCACTCTTCTATATCTTGTTTATGTTCATTGAAATAAAATTTAATTCATTGTGATTCTTGTGTAATTCTCGTAATGAAGTGCATGAGCATATACACTGAATAAGTGAATCATGATGAGATTATAATACATGGATCACTAATCTTTAAACACGTTCAAATATTCATATTCGAAGGATACTTGAGAAAGGCATCAAAATATATAAGAATAATGACATTATCTAATTCTATGTCTCACTCATATGAGAAGTATGGTTGATCCTTTGGCCAATGGTGTGGGGGCACTAAAGATGGCTAGTGGGTGCTCTTTACATAAAGAGTTCACTTAGTTGATCCGTGTGAATTCTTGAATGATATTATGCAAAACTACAATCATGTTGATTCATGTTAAGGTTGTGTATGTAGTCCTTAAACTTAGGACACCAAAGACATATTTTTACTATGTGACGATAGATGATCTTATTTTGACTCTGTGATTTTAAAAACGTCAAATATTGGACATGATATTAAGTATTCAAAGGTGATTGAGTGGTCAAGATGAGATCATTCACCCTCCGCCTAAGAGGAGATTGACTTAGTGAATTAGATACTTGTTGAATCCTTAGTCAAGGTAAATAGAATAATTTTGGGCATGACTGTTTGATTTGCCTCTTCATCTTCAATCAACGACTCATTTGTAATGCATGAATGTGAATTGATGTCATGAAGTCGTGGTTGTTGGATTCGCGATGAAGTGCTAAGATTTTTCCACATCATCGTGTGAAGAAGCGTTGCGTAACACCTGCCATTTGATCTTCATCAAGCGCTTGAGATGCAACCATATGTCCATGGGAGTCAATCGGGTGCGTTGAATCTCAACCGTTATAACTCTTCAGATGAATGGCTGAGATTAAAATTTTTGAAAATGATTCAGTGAAAAACTATTATGCGCCACATGCCCCATGCTTTAAGTGAAGATTAATGGCTCTCGTTAAACGTAAAGATCGAACTCGTAAGATTTCGTCATGTCACATGCGTAGAAAAAGAAACAAAAATGGTCTCACATGATAAAAATCTTGAAATGGCGCATGTATAAATAGTGTGGTGCATTAAGGGGTTAGCTAATATCCTTTCAAGGATGCTTAACCCACAAATCATACGTGTGTGTGCCACGTGGTGCGTGCGTATGTCTCCTTGTGGTGAGATCTAACCACACTTTGCCATCTCAACTGCAATGTTAGAGCGCGAAAATAAAGACTTTTTTTAAATCAAAATATAATAAAATAAAAAATAAATTCAGAAAAATTCTAGAAAAACCCTTAAAAATTAGAAATTTCATAACTTTACAATTATAACTCCAAATTTATTTTGTTTGATCAGAAATTAAATAATAAATCATTCTAAAAAGTGACATTTAATAAATAACAAGAGTATAAATTTTTATTTTAAAAATATACTCATTTCTTTTAGAAATGAGTGTATATAAAATATTTTTATTATTATTTAACATTAAAACCCAATTGTAATGTGAAATATAAAATATGAATAATCTAATCTCAAATATCTCTCTTTAATTATTTATGATTAGCCGTAAAAGTAGTGCATTTTGAGATTATGACTTAATTTTTTATAGAATGGCAGATATGCATTTAATGTGTGATAACATGCATAAGAATGGAATGTTTTATGTCTTAATTTTCATAGATAATCATATAACTGGACGTATAAATTTCATGTTATTGCTATTTATGCATCAATATAAATTAGAATTATTGATTTGGCTTAGATAGTTGACCATAACCAGGTCATTCAAGAGTCTCATGCAGATGAAGGATTATACATACAAAATAAAAAATGATCATATAAGTCTCAATAGAGAGTTCTTATACACTTTATACTTTTTAGAGCACGTGGTGTACCTTGGCACCCAAAAAAATTTTGTCCACTGGTTTTACTCAATACTTGATTAACTAATCCATATATTGATTTATTTATTTATTTATTAGGGTAGACTAATAAGTGTTATTTAATTATTTGAATAATTACCTAGACAGATGTATGGGCCTAAAGGGTCACACACATGAGGCGAAAGGACATTGGTGAGTATAAACATCCTTATGAGGGTTTTTATGAAAAGATCTAAGAACCATAAATCTATATTAGGGGTGAGCATCTACCCCTAAGGGTACCCATGCGAGTCTTCGTGATTGCCCACACCTCTTCCTTTTTTTGCCTCTCCCTGATGATCTAGTGAGATAAAATGGTGAGGAGATCTTCAAGGATCTTAATTACCATTGAATAAGAGTAGATCCAATCATATAGAGATCTTGATGATATTGGTAGAGGCTGAACATTTAAACAACTTTAAAGAGCTCCTATTAGGAAACCTATATGTATTGATTTTGATCTATACTAGATGATAGGATCATTGGTTTATGTTACTTTATGTTTTGGGTCCTTGATTCTAATGTCTTCGGCTACTCTCAAATTTAATAATTAGATTTTGATGGCTTATTGAGCCTCACCTAGTTGTTTGCCTTTAAAACTTGATTGGTGGCTTATTTATTATAGGCACATTTTTTTCAATGTTTCACCTAGAATGAAATAAAATAGAGCTGAGTGGATCATCATGATAGAGCTGAGTTGATGCAGTTCATAAGGACCAAAGGGTTAGGTGCAAGGAACACCCTAGAGAGAGGGCTTGCATGAGTGGCACCACAAGAAATAGGGGTGCGGGATGGTATCGCTTGAGAGAGAGGGTGTGTACGCATAAGCGGCACCACCCAAAAGCGGGGGAATGCAAGTTCATTGTTGCAGCCATAGATGGCGCATGCGAGTGAGTACAGTATAGAGGAGCTAAGCACCTCACGAGCAAGAGCAGTGTCTCGCCTACACCCCCCTTCCTCCTCTAAGACACGAGTGGTGATATGTGACGTAGCGTTTTATGCGGTCATTAAAACACACAAATGTCGATAAAAGAAAATTTATAATATAGAACTCACAATGACAATGATATAAAATCAAGTAAAGTGTAAGTATCGGGTCGATCCACGGAGAACAAGGTTGACTTTTATTGCAGAGTTGACTTGGTCAAACTTAGGTTTTATTCGAGATTTTAAGAAGTGGAAATGAGATTTTATGAATAGAATTGCTATAAATATACTAGATAGGGAATTTTAAGATTTAAGACTTCTGATCTAACAGAGAAAAGTCAAAAGTCAAGGTCAAAGCGTTGACTTTGACCAATAGTGGACTTTCTGTAAAGTCAGAGACCCAATGATGTCAGAATATTGGAAAAGTTATATATTAAGAATCTATAGAGAAAATGAAATTTATTCATATAAAATTCATGATTTTTTGATAAGAAATGGATTTACTATGAATTATTGAAAATCAAAGATCAGAAAAATCCCGAAATGAACACTTCGAGAAAAATCTTCGAATTGACTTGTCAAATGATATCCAAATCCTAAATTTTATATATCAATAGAAATCTAAGAACTAGAGGATTTCAAAAAGACCAAAATTATCAAATTCCAATTTATATTTGAAAGTAATTGATCCTGCAAAACGCATAAATTCGGATTGAAAATGAATAGTGGTTGGTCAAACGTTAAATTGAGGGGCCAAATGATCACAGAATTTGACGAATTTTCTATCCACAGTAAGCTGATGAAATAAAATGAAACTAAAATCAGGATATTTGGAATTATAATCAAAGAGATATCCTATTTTCAAAATCAGCAAAAATTCAGACTGAAATTGGGTAAAATTGAAGAACACAATGACTTAAAACACAAAATTAACGACTTAAAACTAATCAAAACTCAAATTACCATCAGATGATCGATCGAATCTCACTGCTAACCCGATTTCAGTGAAGATGGGGCTTCAATTCACGCAGATTGAAGCTTATTTGCACTGTTTCTTCCTCGCGGACGTTCGACGTTCAAGGGGAAAATTCGATGAAATCCGACAATGAATCACGATGAATCCTGGTCCAATCGGATCGCGATTGAGTCTAAACGCAGGGGAATTGTGATGAACTCAAGATTTTGCGTTAAATTCGCTTAATCACTTCACGAATCAATCAAGAGGTAAGAAACAAGAAGAACAACATCGGTTTTTAAAGGGAAATTTCCCCGAGAATGGCAGACCGTTCGATCCGGTGGAAGGACCGATTGATGGCCACGATCGCACGATGATCATGGGCCATCAATGCGAGGCAATCGTGGCCATGATCGCGCACCGAATGATCCACAATCGCGCGGTGATCGGGCCACGATCGTGCGGTGATCATGGCTATGTGTCATCGTTCGATGGGCATCATTGCAGCGAGATGTACTAGATGTGTCCATGTGTCTCCCTTCGATGTGCCGAAATCGTGATGAATCGTGATCATCTGATGGAGCCACGAATCATCGTTGATGCATCGTTGCATTGTTGATGATAGTGAATCACGATTGTTGATGAAGCCACGTGTCGCTTCAGATGTCGTCGATCACTTCACTTAAAGCCCTTTTTTATGCACTTGTTTTGATGAAGATCATGTGGACTCGAGTCCATGCGATGGATGCCTTGGGATCGCATCCGACGCCCGTAATGCTGCCATGTGTAGCAAACACAAACTCGCTGGAACTTAGTGCCACACGGAAGAAAAAATGGGAAATCACGCGTTTATAAGCTGGGGCATTTGCGTTACTGCCCCATCTAACCAACGCCCAGTAAACCGTGGGCCCTTCACCTGCCAGCCCCCCTACCACGTGGCAGCACCTAGGCATCCGTGTGGACTCGTGTGGCCCATGCCACGCGTCCATGCCACATGGCACCACCTGAGCTCCGCCTGGGCTTGCACGGCTCTGCCACGTGGCCTTGTGTGCTGCGTCGTATTTGTGCGGGGTCCGCGCGCCACGTCAGCGTCCGCGCCACATCACCTCCGCGGGTCAGTGGATGAAAAACCCCCTTTTTTTGCTATTTAGTTAAGAATTGGCCATGCATCGATAAGGGAAGACTACTGACGAAGCGAGACCACGAGGTTGTTGAAAACACACGGTCTCATGTCAAAATAAAGTCCAAACTTACCAATTTTATAAAATTAATTCACATTGAGGGGTATAATGGTAAATATGGGTCAAATCCACAGGGAAATAGGGAAATTCTTGATGATATCTTCGAATTTGATCAAATCGGACAATGAATCGGTGGATAGAAATTGGGGAAAATGGTATTTTATGAAAGAGGACTTAAAGACGAATCCACGGAGTCAAAAATCAATAAATTTAACTTTGATTTCACAGAGAAATTGAAAATTGAAAATCGTAAGAACAAAGTTATCGAAATTAAGACTGAAATTAAACTAATTAACAATTCTAAAATGAAATTCAACACTAAACGAAGATAGATTAGGATAAAAAACGATCTCTAACCCACAATTGTGATCGAATTGATCCACTTAATCGGCGGAATCAAGGCTATTCATCAAAATCTAAAAATCGCGATTCATGAAGTTCAAGTGTCGATTCTTCCTAGTCAATCGTTGAAATCTTGATCTTAAGCACTCCTTGGATGCGGAAATGAGTCTAGAAGCGATTGGGATTAAGAGATTTAAGAGATTTGGTGTCTAAACAGTTCAATATGATTGAATTTCTCTCTAATGCTTTACAATCTTGAAAACATCTCAATTTGGGCGTAACCATCCAATTAAAGACATCAATGGCTCTGATGAAACGCGCGGATGCCAATCATTATTGTTATGTTTCGGCCGTCGAATTGCGATTGAACGCATCAGATGAAGCCACGTCGCATGCGTTATAAAATGCATCAAAACGCTCGCCATTGGATCGCGATCAGAGGGTCTTGATGCGCTCTAAATTGGTTTAATCTCGACCGTTCTAACTCCTCGCGATCAACGGCTAAGATTAAGCACGATCCAGTGAACCCGATTTAGCCATGTACCCCTCTTCACTTAAGTGAAGATCAATGGCTCAGATTTCATGCGCGATCGGATGTCCCACGATGCGCCATATGGCATCACGCTCCTGATCATCGATCGCGATCGATCGGAGGCTCCAGATTACGCCACGTCACCTACGCTTTAAATAATCTAAAAAATTGATTTTAAGTTAGAAAAATCGATTTTTAATTCCAGAATATCCTTAGAAATTCATTAAAAATTTAGAAAAATTCTAGAAAAATCCTTACAAATTAGAAAATTCATAACTTTCAAAATATAACTCCAAATTAATCCAAATTTCTTTCATTTGATCAGAAATTGAATTATCTATCATTGTAAAAAGTTAAATTTAATAATATTAAGAGATTTAATTTCTATTTCAAAAATAAATTCATTTCTTAAAGATTTTTACTTTAGAAAAGGAAATGAATGTTTATAAAAATGATTTCTCCAATTTCTTAACTTTAAAAACTACTTATAATCTCAATTAAAGATAGGTTATAAAATTATTTATGTTTAATTTATCATAATTAACCCTAAATTAAAGTATTTTGATATTATAATGACTTTTCCATAAAGTGATGGATAAATACTCATAAATATGATAATATGCATAGGAATGAAATCTCTTATGCCTTAATATGCATTAATAATCATGTATTATCATGTTTAATTAGCATGTTATCAACTGCCAACATCCACCATGGGCCAAAGATGAGGGGAGGCTACTACTGCCACATGCTGAAAAGGAGTCATGAGAGGATGCCATTCACACAAAAATGGGGACCTGCAATGAGCAGTTGGTGCGTCTAGGAGGTAGGAACACTACTACGTACTAATGATAGGTCAAAGATTAGAAGCTTGAGAATGCAGGCTTGGAGAGGGAGAGAAGATAGAGAGAGGTAAATATTGAGCCCCAATGGGCTCTAAAAATATCAATACCTACGTCTCTCTTTGTATGATAATTCTCATAGTCGAATACCCTTATTCAAGCAATCATCAAGTCCAAGAATCTCACATGAGAAGTAGTTTTAAATTGAATCCATTTAAAGTACCAGGGAGCATTATAGAGGCATCAATTTTCTAAGATGATGCATGAGATTTCTTACATTAAATTGTTTTTCTATATAATCAAACCAATAAAAGAAATTGATTCTGCCAAGAATTTCTATGGGGAACTTTGACAAGATTGGTTTTCCATTAGGGACGATTTCCGTTACAGTTAAAGTGGACGAATCTTCGACTTGAGTGTCTCTCATGCTTCCAAACATTCTTTGTTCTATCCACCGATTCCTTGGGCTTTTGATTTCATCAAGAAAATCACTTTGATAGTGAATATTGATGAAAATCAATTTAAAGAACCAAGCCATAATTTATTTCATGAACATATTTCAAAGATTCTTTGATCAATGGATTTCAAGAAGCCTCAAGGATTGGATACTAAATTGACATAGCTTCTTTAGACGATCAAACTTTCCTCACAAACCAAGCGGTTAAAGACCTAGTTGATGTTGCAATAACTGTCAAACTTTCCTCATAGAGACATGTTAGCCTCAAATTGGGACAAACTATGGACACAACCATCTAAGAAAACTAGCTTACAGGTCCAATTCATTGTTAGAAAGTCACAAAAAAATGCAGCAAAATAGACATGGATAACGGTACCTGATAACATGAATATTTAACTAGAAATACTATCATATTAAACTGATTTTAATGCTTATTTTACGTTATTATGATGCATGTTATCACTTTTTTATGAAATTTTCTCCATTGGCATGCCATTTTACTAAAGTCCACATTTTTTGCATTATTTAGGGTTATTTATGTGCTTTATTGATGTTTGACCTTTTTCAAGGTCAAACTCTTAGATCTAATCTCTATTAAGTGGACATAGTTATGTATTATTGTGTATTAGCTATCATTTTAATCCCATTAAGTGATTCAATTATGTTTAATTTTGGGATTACGACATTCGTTTATGTGTGTTGAGGTTAATTATGTGTAGAGGTAGTAAATCAGTTATTAGTCATTAATGGGCTGACTAATGACTTATTAGAGGCTTAAGCTTCCCTCTATCTCTATAAATAGGAGGCCATAGTCCACTTGGATAACCTGATGCTCATAACCCTCAAGAGAGAATCCCATTTACTCTAGAGATCAGGAGGTTACATCAAGGTTATTCAAGAAGACTATTCTCTGTTTCAGTAGTCTACTTGGATGAAGATTAATCCAGTGAATTCAGGTACGCGTTTAATTCCGTGTTATCTATCTAATTATTTCGATGAATCATGATGCATATTCAAGTTCCAACACAAACAACTTGAAATTAACCATTTTTTCTTGATTTTATTTTGACTTTAGTGGATGATTAGAAGAAGAGAATGATGGGATGAATCAAAAGTCAACTTCAAGGGGTTCACTTAATTTGGCTTTTAAAGTCAATTTAATATTATTTTGAATTCATCATATTTCCTTGTTTAAATTTATATTTCAGGTGGCATGAGATTAAAGAAAAAGAAAATTTTGATCCAATGGAGAAAATAAAAAGGGGTTTATTAAGCATGGGACCCGGGCAGAGCTGACATGGCATGACTCGGACACGTGGCGGCGTCACCTGGCCCAACACGGACCCACGTGGGTGCCTACGTGGTGCAAGGGACTAAGCGAGCTGAGCTTATTGGGCCCATGGGTATAGTGGGCCCAAGAGAGATAAAGGGGGGACATACTAGGCCCATTGGGCAACGTGAAAGCTTATAATGCTTTTCCCTTATATAGGCGACAATTCCCTTTATTTTCTTCCGTGTGGGAGTAAAATTATGTCTCTATTTCGGAGGCGACATGGCAACACGTGGAGCATCTGATCAAGAGTAGGGAATTAATTTGAAGCAAAGGAGATGGCGATCGCGAGCCGAACTCTATGGTACGCAGACACTCAAGTTAGCTCCCCTTTTGCTTCCTTAACCGATGACCACCGTGGCTTGGTAGAGGTAACTTTCACTCTGTATGTTTGGTTCTGCCTCACGTGCCTAGAGTTCAACTTGCTTGGGTAGACATGAATCCTCGTGTTTGGTGGCTAATCTAAGCACAAGGTGTACTGTTCTCTTGGGTTTCCAAATGTTCATCATGGCTCGCGTGATGATCTTGGTCACAAGACTTGCCTTGACATGGAAGGACGGATTGTTCAACTGTTCGCCGCTGATGTTACCAATTCTGGCGCAGTGGATTGGTTCTCTGATGACCTTGTTAACCACCTAACTGATGGAGATCACTCCAGCTCATCAAATGATCACCGTCCCCAACCGTTTCTTTGGCAACAACAATTTTTGGAATCTTTCTAGTTTTCCAGGTAGTTACGGTTCTTTGAGGTTTTAATCAGGACCATCCATGGAAGGGAGTTATGACGGCAAAGAAGAGGACACGTCAGATGCAACGACAAATCATCAAGGACATGGTTGGAGACACTCTCTCTCCTCATCGGATTGGCTGATATATAGATTCTCCCCAATGTGTTTGACGAATTGTATTGAACCATTTTTAGTGAAATCGTGTTTCGCCGCTCTCTCTCTCTAATCTCCTTCTAGTTGATTTTTTGAAACTGCACAAGAGTTCTTCGATGAATTTTGTGCCGAAAATTGGTATAAGAGCTTGTTGATTCTGAGGGATCAAGAATGGCAAAGAAGATAGCTGATGGCAAAGAAATGACAACGCCAACGCTGTCTCTTAAACTCTCAAAGATGAACTATCACATATGGTCCATGTCCATGGAAGTGTACCTTGACTCTCACGATTTATGGCAAGCAATTATTGGTGATAGTGTATCAAAGAAGAAGGATGGTCTAGCGCCCTTAGAAATTATCAACAGTGTTCCGAAAGATCTATAGGAATTCTTGACGCGAAGAAGATAGCGAAAGAAAATTGGGAGATCCTGCGTCAACAGAATCTTGGCGTTGACAGAGTGATTCAGTCCCCGTCCAAGGTTTGCACTCACAATGGCCAAGACAGACTCTGTCATGGATTTTGCGATGAAATTCATGCCCATCGTCTCCAATCTGTGGAATTTGGGAGAGGCGATGGAACAGAAAGAGGTGGTGCGACGATTCTTGAGGGCGGCGTATTCTGAATTTGATGCTCTCACTCTTCCTTTGGAGCAATATGGTGACCCTGATAAGGTGAGTCTAGATGAGGTGATTGGCTCGCTCACTGTTCATGAGTTGCGGCTCAAAGAATGTGAGTCTCGTGAAGAGGAGCAGTCTTATTGGCCAAGGTGCTAAGCAAAGCCAAGGTATCCTCTAAGGAGGAGGCCTCATCGCATGGCAAAGGACGTCATCGCAGCCACGACAGAGGAAGATACAAAGGTCAGGGTCGAGGACTGATAACATGCATATTTAACTCTTATTTGCATGACAATTCATTGTTATTAATGCATAATTTCAGTCTATGTGATGCATGTCATCATCTTAAAATGAAATTTTCTTCAATTTCAAGCCAAATCACTTAACTCCATATATTTTATCAATTGAGCATTCTTATGTGTTTCAAGTGTGTTTGATCCTTTCAAGGGTCAAATCACTTATGTTTGACCTCAGCAGTTTATTTTTAATATTTCAGGATTTAAGTGAATGCATGGAGGTTTAAGAATAAGAAGAAAAGAGTAAAGAGGGAATTACCTTAGTTGACTCTAAAAGTCAATTAAGAATTAATTCACTCTTAATTCTATTTTGTGTCTAATTTTTTATTTCAGACATATGTTTAAAGATGATAAAATTCTTGATCCAATGAAGAAAATTTCATGCAAAAAGGAGTTCTAGAAATGAAGTTATGAATTTTTTAAGATTAGTTTTTTTATGATTTTTCAGGAATTTTTAGAGTGAAAAAATTCGCAAAAAAGGGGTTTTATTAAGCACGGGACTCATACGAAGCTGATGTGGGAGTGCGGAGCTGACGTGGCAATGAGGACACACGGCATCGCAACTTGGGCCTGCACTGACCCACGCAAGTGCCTACGTGGTGCGAAAGATTAATTAGGCTAAATTTATTAGGCCCAAGGGTACAATGGGCCTAAGAGAGTAAAAGGGAAGCGTATGACTAATCCCAACTGTGAGGTTGTTGAAAACACATGGTAAAGAGTCAAAATTAAAGAAATTAACACGAATTGAGGGGCATAGTGATGAATAAGGGTTGAATCCACGGAGAATTAGGGTAATTTCTGATGATCTTTTCAAATTTGATTAAATCGAACACTGAAATGTGGATAGAAATTAGGGATTTTGATATTTTTGGAAAGAGCACTTGAAGACAAATCTACGAAATCAAAAATTACTGAATTTGGATCAAGATTCGCAGAGAAATCATCAAATTAACATGAGAGAAATTTCCGAAAAATAGAATCGCAAAAAAACGAAATTGAAATTGAAATTGACTCAAATTATGATTCGAAAATGAAATTGACTTAAATTATGATTCTAAAATGAAATCTAAAGCTATATGAAGGAAGATTAGGATGAATTAGGATCCCTAACCCAAGATTAGGCTCGAATTGATCCTATTATTTTCTGGAATCAAGGCTTTTCATACCAAATTTGAAAACATGATCATTGATGTTCAAGCATCGATTTCTTCCTCTTCTCTCAACAAAATCTCACTCTCAAGCACTCCATGGACGCGGAAATGAGTCTAGAAGCAATTGGAGGTAAGAGATTCAATGAATTTGTTGTCTAAATAGTTAGATTTACTCTAATTGCCCTAGAATGCTTTACAATGTTAAAGAACATCTCAATTTATAGGGCGAATTGGGCGTAACCGTCCGATGTGTAATTAATCTTTGATCAACGGCTATAATGAAACGCAAAGATGTGAATCGTTACGATTAAGTCATGGCCATTGGATCTCCGATGGACTGCCGAGATTTTGCCACGTCACACGTGTTATAAGTAACGCATCAAACGCATGCCGTTTGATCTTGATCTGATGCTCAGATGCATTTCCATCGGTTTCAAAGTCAATCGTTTTAATTCTTCAGATCAACGGCTAAGATTAAATCATTTTAAAAATGATTCGCCAATGAATCAGAGTGTGCCACGTACCCCTGCCTTTAAGTGACGATCAACGATCATGATTCTTCACGCGATTGGACGTTCCAGATTGCGCTAGGTCACCTACGGACTTAAAAATCGATTTTTAATTAAATAAATCAATTTAAAAAACTCAGAAAAAATCTAAAAAAATCTCTAAAACTTAGAAGATTCATAAATTTTAAAATATAACTCCAAATTAAATCAAATTTGTTTCATTTGATCAAAAATTAAATTATCTATCATTCTAAACAATCAAATTTAATAAAGAACAAGAGATTAAATTTCTATTTCCAAAATACACTTATTTCTTTTAGATTTTAAACTTTTAAAAAATTTGTTGTATAAAAATGATGTCTCTTATTATTTAACTTCAAAAACTAATTATAATCTCAAGTAAAGATGGGTTATGAAATTATTTTTCCTGAATTCATCATAGTTAACCCTAAATTAATGTATTTTGATATTATAATGACTTTTTTAATAGAATGATAGATAAACACTAAAAATTATGATAACATGCATTAGAACGAAATGTTTTATGCCTTAATGTGTATTAATAATAATCTATTATCGTTTCTAATTACCAAGTTATTAGCATACTAGGCCTAGAAGGCGACGCAAACATAAACGGAGCTTCTTCCTTTTATAGGCAACTGATTAGGAACTTTCTCTCATGCGGGACTAATGCATTCCTTATGTACGCACACGATGTGGCAGCTCGAACGCCATTAGATCAAAGTGCACGAAAGAGCGTGTGTCAATCTGGTGGATCTTACTCCACTAGATGGCGATCCAATGCACATGACAAATTTAAAGCTGTCGATTGACGAAACGAGCTCGTGCAGTTGTTCAATACACACGATCTTGTGTTAAAACAAGTTCCAAACTCACCAATCAAAGGATTAAATCACTCATTAAGGAGTATAGTGGTGAATAAGGGTCGAATCCATGAAGAAATAAAGGAAATTTTTGTAATATCTTTGAAATTTGATCAAATCAGAAGATGAATTGAGGTAGGAAATTAGGTAATTTAGTATATTAAGAAATTTAACTCCAATATGATTCTAGGGAATCAAAAATCACTGAATTTAGATTAGAATTCGCGGAGAAATCGAAGATTGAAATTGAGATAAAAATCGATCGCGAAATTTGATTAAAAATATAAATTTAAATGAAATTAAACTTAATTTATGATTCAAAATGTAAATCTAATACTATATGATGAAAGATTAGGATGAAAACACAAAATCTAACCCAAATTTGCGCTCAAAATGCTGACCGGTACTATATGGAGGATACGTCTGATCTGTATTCCTCCTAAATCCTTGCTGCTGCTGCTGCATAGGATTATAAACAGAGTTATTCAAATAATTTGAATGTGTACCTTGATAATTCGGTATGTTCTATCGTCCTTGTTGAAATTGCCCTCCCGATGGGCCTTGTCGATACATGCCCTGCTCTTGAATTGCCATGATAGGACAATCCATCTCGACGTGGTCAAAGCGTGAGTAATGGGCGCATGGTGACGCTTCTTGTAGCGCTACGGGTGCAAGTCCTTCAGATCCATGGCGGATGTGGAACCGATCTAAAAGTAAGATTCGAACCTCCGCCATCTTCTCTATCTTCTCTAAAAGCATCCCCGTCTCTCACGACTCCACGTCACCTAAAACATAAATGAAATAGAAATAGTCCCACACTGAATAAAATAGTGTTTTATCACATATATAATACACGTTGATTTAACGGGTTCGCTTAAATCCGATAACGGCTGCTCTAACCCTATAATTAATCTCGTGCACACGTGTCACGCACACACACGTGTGACACGCACACACACGTCCACATGTCACGAACACATGCGTACACATGTCGCCACTTGGCGATGCTTTGCCACGTTAATGCGCGGTAATTAAACACATTTTTTATTCTTTTTTAATTATTTAAAAACCAAAAATAGAGTTAAATCTATTCAGAAAAATTCTAGAAAATTCCTAAAAATCATTATCTATCATAACTTTCAAAATACAACTCCAAATTAATTCAAATTTATTTTTTTGGATCAGAAATTGAATTATCTATCATTATAAAAATTCAAAATATTAAAGTAAAAACATAATGAATTTTAATTTAATAAATACACTCATGTATCCTATAAAATAAATTTAGAAAAATACATGAGTGTAACTAAAAACCTTTTCTCTTATCATTTAATCATGAAAACATCATTACGATCTTAAATATAAATAGGATTATAATTACGTTGTTTAATTATGCATAATTATCCATAAAATGATGTATTTTTAGATCATAACATGAAATTACATAAAATGATAGAAATGTACTTACAATACCATAACATGCATAAAAATGGAACAATTAATGTTTTTATTTGCATTAATAATCATATAAATTCATGTGCAAATTGTATGTTATCATCGATCACATGAGATAAATCTAATGGCTGCAACTTAATCTCACACTTGACGAATGATAGAGCAACACATGGCTGCCTGAGGATGCTCCAATAAAGATCGAACAGCAAAAATCAAGGAGAGAGTGGGCCCGCATTTTGGGATCGTGGTCCACTTATTGCACGAGAAGTGGCTTCATCTTGGCCGTCTAAGCTCGTTAAACATACCAGATTTCTTGTGATTAATTCTTTTATGAATAAAAGTTCTCTCTTACACAACTGTAACTTGTTAGTTTAACCTAAGTTTGATGCTTTACTTAGGTGTGTATTTAATGTTTATGAAATAGTATCTTGAGTAGTGTTTAAACTTTGATTAATAGTTGTTTGTCAAAATGACTTGAGAAAGGTATGTTTGTGTTAGTGCAGGTACTGATGGACTGATAGATTGACCCTCGTCGATTTCGGAATGCAGACATCGCTACGAATTAGAACGGTATTACCTAATCTATAATCTACTATTAAAATATTTAATTAAGATATTTTGAAGACAGGATTTAAATCTTTGTAGGACCATGAATTATTCTTACAAATTCATAGAATTCTTATTTATCTGCTTAGTCATACTATTATTTTCTTTTATTTTATTTTTAATCGTATGTCTTCTTATATATATATATATATATATATATATATATATATATATATATATATATGTATTTATATATGTATAGATATAGATATTTTTATTTTCAGGTAGTTCCTTTAATTGTGTATATATCCAGAAAACCCAATAAAAAGAAAACCGAAAAACAAGGAAAGAGGACACTCTCTCTTGCGTGAAAAGAAGTTCAAAAACATTAGGGCTCAGCTCCAGCGATTTTTTCTCTACAGCGACGAGAAAGAAGGCGATGACATTGACGTTGGAAGCTCTCACTCTTCGTCAAGATCTTTCTTCCTCTCTCTTTCTGTGTTTGTGTATTCCTGAGGAACGGTTTTTCGTTTTTCAATTTTTTTCATTTTCGGCTTTCTGATTTTTCGATCTCGATTCGTTCATCTTCTGATTTTCAGTCTTTCATTCTTCATTTCCGATTTCGTTTATTGATTTACATCTCACGTCTTTCCTATTTCGTTGTATCGATTTCTGTTTCATTTTTTTAGTTTTCTTTATTTCCGTTATGCGTTCTTTTTCGGTTTTCATTTTTCGATTTCTGAACTCTCGTCTCTGATTTTATTTTTAGTTTCGCTATTTCTCTAAGTTTGATTTTTTATTTGGTTTTTCTGATTTCAATTTTTTATTTTCGTTCTGTGATTTTTTTTGGTTTCATTACTCAGTGTCTGAAATCTCATTTCTGTTCTTATTTTCGTTTTTCGATCTTCTGATTTCTTTTTTATTACTGCCTTGTTTTTATATATATCAAATTTCCAGGTGTTGTACGATTCATCAGGTAACCCTGTGCATTACAAGAAAATTCAGACAGAACTCTGTCGAACTTTTTTTTACTTTTCTGATATTTTAGGTTAATTTGTTTAGGTTCATTTCCATCATTTCAAAAATAGATTAATCCAGTTACATCTTTATTATCATCCTGACAATCTCTATTTCCTAATTCATTACTTGGTTGAGATTTTTTCTGAATTAGAAAGAGAAATTAAAGTGAGTAATGTCAAGGTAAAATTGCAGGTAAAGTTTTTACCTTATTTAAAGATATACGTGCTCGTATCTTTACAGGGACAAGCTGCGTTGATCTAGGGATAGGCATTGTCATTGTTGTATTTGTATCAGTCTTACTTTTCAGGTGAAAGTCAAAGTCAGACAGAAAGTCAAAGTCAACAGGAAGTCAAAGTTAGATAGAAAGTCAAAGTCAGACAGAAAGTCAAAGTCAGACAGAAAGTCAAAGTCAGATAGAAAGTCAAAGTCAGACAGAAAGTCAAAGTCAACATCAGCAGTCAAAGTCAAATCAGTAAATCAGGGGGTTATATCAATTTGTTTATTTTGATAAGTTTTAAAAATATTTCTCTTGTTACATCATTCGCTATAGCTTGTTCTAATTAGTTAAGTTAGTTTAAATATTTGCTTTACAGCTTTCTATTTTATAAGCGTAATTAAAGTAATAGGATAATTACACATATCACCACACTTTAGGTGGACTCTTGGTGAGTCGTAGTTACCCGTGAGGGTAAGGGGGAGATTCCTTAGGAATCGTAGTGAGTCAGGACGACTCTAGGGAGTTGACTAGATAGTCAACTCGAGGGATATTTATTCTTCACCTTGCAGGATCACTCGGACTCGAGGAGGAGCGACTTACTTGGTGCGTGCATGGATTGGTGCCAAGACTCGGTGACTACAGAGGGGCAGGCCAACCCAAAAGAGAGTAGGGAGCGGCGCGCGGAGCTCTGGGAGTCGGCCCGGGGGACGGGACGAGTGGACGAGTACCGGAGGACGGCGACAAAGTTAGTTCACTAGCCGAGAGTGTGAGGGAGTCAGATCGAAAGATCGTGTAGAACTTTCGATCTCTTAATCCCGGCCAGCTAGTAGTTACTACTAGGGGATTAGAGAAGGGTGAGAAGAGACTCTAGGGGGACTGTCTCCTCATAGGACTGGCGCGGGGGTCTGGAACCCTGTCCAGTAGAAAAAAATCTGGCCTACGAGTGACGTGAGAAAGTTGAGAGATAATCAATGAATTGAAAAAGGAATTAGGATAAGACAAAGATAACTAATTCACCCCCCTCTTAGTAATTTCACAATCTCATTAGGGAATTTCATAACTTTTGTTTAAACGTGAAGAAATTAATCATTTTTGGAGGAAAATCTTGAGTTCTTCATGATTCTCTTGCATTATAGACTCAATTGTGCATGGATTGAAGCAAGTTAATCACGAATCATTGTAAGAAAATATTTAGAAATCACCCCTTGAACGCTGAAATCACGACGAAAAAGGAATCGGAGAAGTTCTGAGCAATCAAAGCAATTTGAGGCTCAATCTTCAGGTCAATAAGGTTAGTAGTGTGATTCCTTCATAATCCTAGAAATTTTGGTAGTTTAGATTAGATTTAGATAGGCAATTAGAGTTTAGGAATTGAAAATTTTGTCATTTCGCCCAAATTTCATTGCGGATTTTTGCTGATCTTTGAACAAGAATTTCTCCCTGATCTTAAGTCCAATTTGTTTGAATTTTGTTTCATTGGATTCTTTGTTCAATTTCAACTTTCCATGGATATCAAAGGTGAAATTGAATAATTTTGGCGTCTTTGGAATCCTCTGATTGTCAGCTTTCTATCATCGTGATTTGGTAGATTTGGATATCATTTGGTAAGTCAATTTAAGGATTTTGACCAAAACCTTCATTTCCGTAATTTTCTGTCTTTTGATTTTCAATAAATCAGAGTAAATCCAATTCTTATCTAAAAATCACAATATTTATATCCAAATTCTCCTCTTTCTCTATTGTTTCTGAAAATATAATTTTATTAATATTTTCTCACCTTTTTCCTCTCTAATTTTAAGATGCATCTCAAGTAATGGCATGGAGGTCAAAAAACTGGTAATGGCATGCAATCTAGGAAAAACAAAATCACAAGGAACAAAGTCATAGAGGTTTTGGGTATAAGACCAAGTACCCCTTTGGCAAGGAAATCTAAGTTCAAGGTCATCAAGGGGAAAAATTGGTGATGCCAGAGATAAAAGAGCTAGAAAAGGTGGATTGGTGAACATAGTAGTGATGGGTTTTGAGGTCGATGAAATTTCCAAATTTTGATCAAAACATCAAATGCATCGGAATTCATTGAATCGGATATTCAAAATATTGAGACACCAAGAATAGATGATCCTATCATCTAGTATGTATGAGAAAATATTTTTACAGGGTTCTCTTGAAGGAGTCCTTGAAGGTATTCAAGTGTCTAGCTTCTAGGGCTATTCACACGGTCTTCGGATGGTTGGATCTCCTCTTCAAAGCTCTTCACCAATAGAGAAAGAGGAGAAAGGAGAGAATTCCTACAAGGCTTGCATGGTCACCTTGAGTTGTGGTCGTTCTCCCCCTAGTTATAGACATTTGGAATATAGATTTTTCACAAAAACCCCTCATAATTATGTCTATATCCACCAACATCTATAGACCTTATGTGTGTGACCCTCTAAGTCCATATATGTCACTAGTTAATAACTCTATAGAGAAAATAACACCTTATTGGTCAACCATAATTAATTATCCACATCATCATATAGATTAATTAATCAAGAATCGATTTAACCCAATCGATAGATTGAGTTATCAGCCCATTGGGTGCCAAGTTACACCACTTACACTAGGTGATATGGAGTACGTAAGAACTCATTTATGAAACCTTTTTGTCATCGATTACCATGTATGTATCTACTTCATCCGCACAAGACTCATGAATGACTTAGGGTATGGTCAATTGTCAAACCTTCATTGATCACTCAAGTTAGTACTAATGCGTGAAAAAAATCATCGGGAACTCCTTCGATATTTCCATTACCAAGGCCAAGGATTTTATCGTATTTTATTACTTGAGTCAATCTCCTCAAATACTGAGGACGGATGATCCCATCTTGATCACACAATCATCTTCGTGAACTTCATGTCATATCTAATATATGACGTTTTAGATATCCCGTGGCTAAGGATTCGTAAGTCATAGTCAAAACATGATCATCCATCCACAATATATCTTTGGTGTCTCAAGTCAAAGGACCACATACATAATCATGACATGAATCAACCTGATTGACAGTTAGGTATAATTATTATTCAGGGATTCATATAGATCAATTTAATAAACTTTTTCTCCAAAGAGCACCCACTATCTATCCTTAATGTCTCCACATCGATGGCTACAAGATCAGTCATACTCATCATATGAGTTAGATTAGATTGTGTTATTCTTTCCGGATAATTCGATGTCCTTCTCAAATATCCCATAAATAGGAATATTTAGAAAATATGTTTAAAGACTAGTGATCACTGTATTATGATCTCATCCTAATTCATTTAGTCATTGCATATGCTCATTGACGAGACTAAATCGTATGGTCATTGATTATACACAATTTAGTGTCAAAATAAAGTTCCAAACTTACCAATTTATGATTAATCAAAGTAATTAATTAGTATAATGGTAATTAAGGGTCGAATCCACGGAGAATTAGGGAAATTTGAGAGATATCTTCAAAATTTGGTCAAATCGTATGATGAATCGAGGTTAGAAATTGGGCGTTTTGATATTTTAAGAAAGATAACTCAAAATCGAATCCACGGAATCAAAAATCAGGTGATTTGGTGGAGAATTCGAAGAGAAATCGAAATTTGAAGAGAGGAGATAATTTCGTTTCGAAAAACGATTAAAAACCGAAATTAAAACTAAAATTAAACTAATCTATGATCCTAAAACTAAAATTAACACTAAATGACGAAAGATAATGAAGAAATTACGCAACCTAACCCCAAAGTAGTCTTCAAAATGATCCAATTAATCGCCGAATGCAAGGCTATTCATTCCGAGTTTTCGAAAACGAAGATGGAGTTCAAGATGTAAATTCTCCCTTTTCTTTCAATCAAATCTTGATCTTAAGCACTCAATCGACGCGGAAATGAGTCTAGAGTGCTCTCGAACAAACGGGACACGATTTCATGGAGTATACATGGAGTAATCAAGGATTAATCGCGAACCGTTTCTCCGTCGCAAAGAGCCGTATTAAAAAAAACGAAATTGATTTTCGGCCGTCGGATGAAGCTTTATCACGATCAACGGTCTGGATTACGCGCCCTTTAAGATGAACCGGTGTCTTGTGATGATTATCCGATTTTGATCGTGCGATCACGATTAAATCGGAGATCATTTGAGATGAATTAATCTGGACCGTTATAACTATCTTGATGGGCGGTCCAGATTAATTCACTTAAGTGAATTAAATGGCACGTGGTTGATTTGATGATGCCGTGGACCACAGGTCCATCCGATCGACGTCATCGCATTGATCGCGATCGAATCCGACACCTGAAAAACTGCCACGCGTCCTGAAATCAAAGAAAGCAGGGGATTTAGTCCCACTTGGAAAAAATCAAAGGATTTTTCAACGATATATATATATATATATATATATATAGTATATAATGATGACGCGTGACACGTCATCCATGCCACGCAGGCGCGCGTGCGTCCACGTGGCTCTGCCACGTGGGCCCGCGCGCCTGACCATTTTTTTATTTTTAATAATATTTTTATTATTTTAAAACAATTAAAAATAGAAAAGAAATCAAATTAAATTCAGAAAAATTCTAGAAAATTCCTAAAAATTGTAAAATTCATAACTTTTAAAATATAACTCCAAATTAAGTCAAATTTGTTTTGTTGGATTCAGAATTAAATAATCTATCATTTTAAAAGATCAAATTATTAAAATAATAAGAGAATTAATTTATATTAATTTTATACATTTATGTATTATATAAAATAAATTCATATAAATACATAAATGTTAATAAATGTGTTTTCTCTTCTATTTTCAACTTAAAAACATGATTATGATCATAAATATGATTAGGATTAAAGATTAAAATGTTTAATTATGCATAATAATCCATAATTAGTATAATTTTAGATCATAACATGAATTTACACAAAATGATAGAAATATGCTTAAAAGATGATAACATGCATAGATTTGTGATGATTAATGCCTTAATTTGCATTAATATCTATGTAATTACATGCATAAATAGCATGTTATCACTTATAGACTTCATTACAAACGTCACATAGAAATGACTATGAATAAATTTCATTTCAATGAACATAAACAAGATACATGAAAGTGTGATTGTCTTATAAGCCATATAATATCCATCAAGTAGAGGCATTGATTAGGGGAATGCTTGATGGAACTTCCAACGGTAGCATCAACATTAAGACGATTGTGGGTCGATGCTCAAAGATAATAATAGAAGGTGAAGAACCAAGTGATGGAGAATTATTTCAAAACATGAACACAAGGGTTCCAAGTGAACCTATACTCCTCCTTACTCATGAGTTTGAGAAATTATCCATTCATTAAATGGATGAAGAAGACCTCTCTAAATAATTAAAAGAGAGTGTAGACCTTAAGAGAATTATCTTCCCTCCTTCTCCTATTTTACACTAATCTAAAGATTGACTTGGTCAAAAGAAATTAGCCTTATCCTTAGATACTTAGAATCCCTTAAATGGGCCAAGTCAACCACCTCTTACCTTGATATAGGTTCCTTATTGTCCAAACCACATCCACTATATCATAGGTAACCTTGTGTAGTTATAAGTAATGATCTCAAGAAAATCTATAGGAATCCCTTTGTTATTAAAATCCCTTCTCTCTTTGAAACCACCCTTCGTTAGAATTTAGGAGAGATCTAAATACTACTATTATCCTCGGGTTCTACTTCAAGATAAAATCATGCATGATTACACCTAAAGTTAAGGCTGTCCAAGAAATTATGAAGATCATCCCAAAATGAAGACAATATTATGAAGAAAATCAGCATCAAAGGAGCTTCCAATCAAGAAGATTCAGCATGATATCTACCATGGACAATTCTTATGTATCAACACCTTCTACAATTTTATGTCCAAGTCAACTGATAAGTCCGAAAATAGATGATGTAATACGTCCTAGTATTTCGTTTCAGACTTAATCAAGAAAATTTATATAAAAGAGTTTCCCTTAACAACTACGAATATAAGAATATATGTGGCTTAGTAAGGGGTCGAATCCATAGGAGGTTGCACCAATTTCTTTTCTTCTCTTCTAATCCCAATCAGATGTTTTCCTAGGTCTGGTACTCTAAACACCAAAACAGTTATACGCATTTAAGCGTAACCTCAAAATGCAAAGATCAGAAGAGCAATTCAAGAAACATTAAAACAGACTTCCTTTTTTAATTTTCTGTTAAAACATCTTTTCTGAAATTCTTTTTTTTATTTTCAAATTGTATCAAGTATTTTAATCTCCTTTTTAACCTCATGCAGATAATATCTAACTGATTAATTGAGTTTGATTTTCCACAGATTAATTATTTTAAGGTTGCTTTATTATCAAATGAATTTTCTTCTCTTTAATATATTTTTTTAAACTTTTCGTTATTGTATTAGTATGATTTACTCCTTAATTTCTCTGCTTAACAGAAAATTTAAGGATGATACACGTAGTCTGAGGGAGCTGATTTCAGAGTAATATGCAGAATAGATGATTACTGAATATTAATCAAAAGAAACTAAAGGAGAATCTTATGGATTTAATTACTCTGTAGCTTTGAAATTCTCAACTGTAGAAAAAGGAAACAATACTAAAACTAAAACAGATTCAGTTTCATTATTTTTTACCTTTTCTTTAAACTTTTCTAAGTGAGGAAAATACTCTCCTAAAATTCTCGATCTATTGTACTCAATTCAACTAAAAAATATTCAATTAAACTCACTGATTCCACGAATAACGTCCAGCAGATTTCTAGGAATTAAAATCTTAGAAAAGGAATTAAATGAAATTATTCATTTTAGAAGACAAGAGAAAGATCAATAAGAATATTCTGATTTAAAAGTGAGTTACGAGTTCCTACACTGAATTTTTTAAATTCGGAGAAGACTCGAAAAGAATGAGAACAAAAAAAAGAAAAAGAAAAAGAACAGAAAAAACAACAAAAACAAAACAATTAAAATGTAACGTAGAATGTCTATAATGAAGATTTCAGATTGGAAAAAAGTAAAAGAAAAACAAAGAAAATCAACAAAAGAAATCGAAACCAAAAATTTCGGATATAAACCTAAACTGCAAACCTATTTGCAGATCCTGCCCCGAGAAATCCACTCGAGTGAATACTCCCGGTCGTATCTGCGTCAAGGTGGTCGTCCTTCTCGCTGTGTCCTCCAGGCTGAGCGTCGTCGGGCGAGAATTTCCGAACAGCCTTCTGTCTCCATTTCCTCCCTCTTAGAGAAAAATCGCACCCTCTTCTGAAATCGCAAATCTTCCCCCCTCTTTTGAGAGTTTGTTAGGTCCTTGGTGCGGCTCGCTCCACACGCGCGTCGGTGCTACTCAATGCGGTTGGTCAGCGCTTGATCTGCCTCCATCTGATTGGTGGAGGGTGACTTGCATACTTTGGCATTCTTACTCAACAGATGAGCTATTCGTTGGCTGTGTACACATCGCCGTGTACACAGCCCATCATCTCTTCATGTGATTGGCTCCCATGATTTACATGCAAATCCTGTATACATGCTCCGAAATTCATTAGCAACAATAAGCCCATTAAGGGCATTAATAAAATGAATTGCATTTAAAAGACTTAAATGAAGATCTTAATTGCTGAAAAAGAAAATAATATGCTTCATTTAAAGTAAATGCTACAAAAACATGAATTATCTTGTCCACAATTGCTATTAGAGTAATTATTTATGAGAGTAATTCTTACTTACAATTTCTTATAACAGCCCTAGTTAATTGTCATTAACTCATCCATGTTTAAGTGCAATAAAAGTGTTTAATTCAGGCATGACATCATGATAACATGCAAAATCCTTGTTGATTTCAAACTTTTAATGATCAAAATGCAGATAAAAGGATGGTTTAGAGCATATTTTTGCAGGAATAGTCCCGCAAGGAGAACTATCTCTCACTTACAAAGTGTCCACAGACAATGAAGAGAAGGACAACTCAATCTGATAATACTAAAGACAGTCCTATTAACTACTAAACCTCCAAGATCATCATCGATCAGTTAACTTCTCTTCCCATTCCCTTCGTGAAAGAGCATCAAGGACCTCCACGTAAAGCTAAATCTCCTCATAGAAGACAGTGGACTGCTACTGAGATGACAGTCAGAGAATAGATCCTCCCCTTCCTTCCTTGAACAACCTCTTCACGGCTGACGAAAAGACGAGACTTAATAAGAGCAAAGGAGAATATCGACGACAAATGAAGTAGGAAACTCCACGGAAGTTACCAAGGATTTCCACGTGAAACTACTATCGACAGAGAAGATGGAAGACTGCTCCTGAAGAAGACAATCCCAAGGATAAGTCCCCGACTGAGGAAGAATAGGAGCACCGACTGTCTCTACCCTCTTCCTACCTACCTCAGTGATCCGTGAAAAGAATAGCAGCCGCGCCAACTTCCATCGGTTTCTCCTCACCAAAAATGGAGATCTCGATCTTCGCTAGAATGTTGCCCCGGCAGAGCCTGCTTCCCTCCAAAAGGAAGGACGATCGACGAGGACTCTCCAGTCGTCACCCGACCAATTTTCTGCAGCCAATCGTTTTCACCGACAGCTCTGTGAGAAACGTTAAACAAAAGACAATGGATAAAACGATATTACCTAGTCGTAGGCGTTGACTTACATAGAAGACACACCAAGACGTCGGAAATAAAGAGTTAACGCCTCTACTGGAATAGCTTCAGGATTTACCAACAACAGCGGTTCCACGTAAACAGCATCACTATCGTATCTGGACTACTATTAGCTGGACGTCCGTCTCAAATTCGACTCAAACCCGAAGGCTTCCCTACAATCTCCCCAACGTCAGGACATGCCACGCAATCTAAAGCCGTCTGACGTGGAATAGAGAAACGGCATGAAGGCGATCGCAAAAGGACGCTAACATCGCCCGTAACTGCCTCAACTTCCGTTGCGGTGAAATGACCCCTCCTATTCTTTTCTTTCTCCGATTCTTTGACTCTATAAAAGAACAAATGTAAGGAAAAGACAGTAGTTGTTTTTGATAAAAAAATTGGTTCCTTTTGGTTACTATTACCTCTTTGTGTTCATCGTTTCTCCCCGTATCTCCTCCATTCCCCTTCCGCAAACCTCTCCCGAGTTCTATCTCCCTTTCTCTTTTCCTCCCTCCCGTTCTTTCCTCTTTCATCCACATCAAGTAAGAAGCAAACGACGGTTACTTCGAGATCGATCAGTAATCCCAGGAGTTTCGGCCTTCAACGCCCAACGGAAAGCATCATTTCCACGTTACAATCAGGTATCACCCTCATTTTATTCAACGTAAATGATAGTTCGGATAATATCTCCGTAAGTCCAACGATAGATCCTCCTTATTATCCTGTTCTCTTGTGGGAGATGAATTTCTTCCCCCCCACTTCACGCACACGTAGCACGTCAATCGGGGGGGGGGTCCCGCGTGAATAGTGTGCACGCATGAAAATCGCCGATTTTCATGCCCCACAGTGCGCACTCGGCAGAAAAATGGGGCAGAAAAATAGGAGCTTATTTTTCGGTTTTTCCCTTCTTTCTTTTCTATAAATAGGGATCTTAGAATCCCTAAATGTATCTCTGTACTTCCTTTCTTCCTCCATTGTGTTAGTGAGTGGTTTAGTGCTTTTTAGTGGAATTTCTCTCCTCTCATTTCTCTCCTCTAAATGTATCTCTGAAATTTCTAGTGCGCATTCGAAGGCAGCTCACTACTCCATATACGCCCCAACAAAATGGAGTGGTTGAGAGGAAAAATAGGACCGTTGTGGGTCTTATAAGAAGCATGCTCAAAGACAAGAGTTTACCTCTTGAATTATGGGGTGAGGCTATCAATACTTGTGTGTATGTGTTGAATAGGTCCTCAACAAAGAGCTTGCAAGGGAAGACGCCCTATGAGATGTGGAGCGGGAAGAAGCCTAAATTGAGTCATCTTAGGATCTTCGGCTCAATTGTGCATGTGAAGACTCCTGGAGCTTTGGGGAAACTTGAAGATAGGAGTAAGGAGATGGTGTTTGTGGGGTACGAGAGAGGTACCAAGGGTTATCGGTGTTTTAATCCTACCACACACAAGGTTCATTTGAGCCGAGATGTCATCTTCGAAGAAGGGCGCAAGTGGAACTTCATGGAACGACAACCGAGTGAAGGTATGGAGTTGTGTGTTTCAGGTGTAAATCTTGGATTTGACAATCCAAGTATGAGGATGGAGGAAGATGGAGACAATCTTGAAGGTGTGCTTCGAGATATGCCTTCAAATGAAGAAGCGGGTCAAAGTGAAGGGTCGACATCGACGAGCAATGAAGTGATGCCAAGATTTTCGATCCATCCAAGCTCTCTATGAAGCTACTGATCCGATTGAGGAGGAGTGCCTCATCTCATTTGAAGAACCCACCACTTATTCCAAGGCATCTGAAGATGAAGCATGGAGGAAAGCTATGGAGGAGGAGATCACCTCCATTGAGAAGAATGATACATGGAAGCTAGTGAAGGCTCCTAAGTCGTGCAAGCCCATTGGTGTGAAATGGGTATACAAGCTAAAGAAGAATCCGCTTGGTGAAATTGTGAAGCACAAAGCGAGATTAGTGGTGAAAGGGTATCGCCAAAGATATGGGATTGATTATGATGAGGTATTTGCTCCTGTTGCTCGTTTTGAATCAATCCGTATCTTGATTGCATTGGCAGCCCAAGAGTGTTGGAGTTTGCATCATCTAGATGTGAAATCCACCTTCTTGAATGGTGAAATCAAGGAGGAGATCTATGTGAGTCAACCGGAGGGCTATGTGAAAGAAGGAAAGGAGGAGTGGGTCCTCAAATTAAATAAAGCACTCTATGGCCTCAAGCAAGCACCAAGAGCATGGAATGCAAAGCTTGATGATACTTTGAAGAGCATTGGCTTTGTGAAAAGCAAAAATGACCAAGTGTGTATTATTTGAACTCAAATCAAGATAAAGTGATTGTTGGAGTATATGTAGATGACTTGATCATCACGGGGGCAAGTGAAGCCAAAGTGAAGGAGTTCAAGAAAAATATGATGAAGATTTTTGAGATGACAGATTTGGGATTGCTAAGTTCTTATTTGGGCATTGAAGTGCATCAAGGTAAGTCCCAAATAACCTTGTCTCAAAGACCATATGCAGCACATATCTTGGAGAGTTTTCAAATGGTTGAATGCAATCCAACCAACACTCCAATGGAAGCTCAGCTGAAGCTAAAGAAAGAAGGAGGTGGAAGAAGCGTGGATGCGACTTTATATAGGAGCTTGATGGAAGCCTAAGGTATCTACTTCATACGCGACCCGACATGACTTACTCGGTGAGCATATTAAGTAGATATATGGTGAATCCTACCTCTGACCATTGGATAGCAGCAAAGAGGGTGTTGAGGTATCTCAAAGGTACCATTGATTTTGGTCTTGTGTATGTGAAAGGCGTGAAGAATCTCAATGTAATTGGCTATAGCGATAGTGACTTCGCCGGTGACTTTGGAAGATAGAAAGAGCACTTCGGGACAAGTTTTCTTTCTAGGTGGTCTACCGATCACTTGGAACAGCTTGAAGCAAAAGGTGGTGGCCTTATCTTCGTGTGAAGCTGAATATATAGCAATTACATCAGCCGTATGTCAAGGCGTGTGGATTGCAAGGTTAGTGATGGAAGTAATGGGAGTAAAGATGGAAGCGGTGAAGATTATGGTTGATAATCAATCAGCCATTATGTTAAGCAAGACCTCAGCTCATCACAATAGAACCAAGCACATCGACACACGATATCATTTCATTCGAGATTGCGTCGAAGACGGGAGAGTCGTCATCGAGCATGTGAAGACTGAAGATCAATTGGCTGACATTCTCACAAAATCATTGGGGAGAGTGAAGTTTATGGAGCTAAGTGCTAGAATTGGAGTGAAGAAGGCATGGGACATGAAGAAACTCAAGGAGGAGAATGTGGGAGATGAATTTCTTCCCCCCCACTTCATGCGCACGTAGCACGACAATCGGGGGGGGGGGGTTCCCGCGTGAATAGTGTGCACGCATGAAAATCGCCGATTTTCATGCCCCACAGTGCGCACTCGGCAGAAAAATGGGGCAGAAAAATAGGAGCTTATTTTTCGGTTTTTCCCTTCTTTCTTTTCTATAAATAGGGATCTTAGAATCCCTAAATGTATCTCTGTACTTCCTTTCTTCCTCCATTGTGTTAGTGAGTGGTTTAGTGCTTTTTAGTGGAATTTCTCTCCTCTCATTCTTCTTCTTCTTCTTTTGAGTGGTTGAGTGCAATTGTGAGTGTGCTCATCATCTTGAGAGGGTGCTTCTTGAGGTGATCAGCAGCCAACATCTCTCCCTATTCGATCCATCTTCTTTAATCTCCACTTCATTATCCTCTCATTATTTAAACCACAACACCATCCCTTCCAACCTCCACGCTATTATCGTCTCATTCTTATCTTTCCATCGTGATCACCCACATCCTTCTTATCCTATCTTTCCAATCACTGATTATTATATATATTAAACTTCTTAAGCATTACATATCTGCTACCGACTTCTTCACCTACTCCGCATTCTATTCTCCCCCATCACTCTACCTATTTTTGTAACTCCTTCACTCTCTCTCTATTCTCTATATTATAATACATATTACAATTTCTTCACTGTTCTCCCCTTCTAAATAACCTCCCTTCCGCCATTATTCCGTCAATTATTAATCTTCCTCTTATACATCTTAATATCCATCTTTCTTTTCTTATTCCTCTCATTATCCTTCTTCTTATACTCGTCTATCCTATTTATCCTTATTTCATATTCATTAGTTTACATTACTAATCATTCATAATATTTCCATTATTTCCTCTCTATGTTATTAAATTATATCACTGCCATCCTTACTTATTAACTAATACTTATCATCTTATTCTCTATTTCTCTTTACACACATAATCCTATCTATTTTAAATATATTTTCTATATTATTCTCACTGATATCATTTCATAGGTCCTCCATTAAATTGTAGGATTGTTCTATAATTAATGCAGTAAATAATCATATCTATTTCATTCATTTCTCCTTCATTACATCATCATATCCATATATATTATTATTTCTAAAATATCCTACATCACCAAGGCTAGAAAAAGCTTGTAAAAAGACATGTGGTGGAGAGGCAGACACCTATGATCAAGAAGGTGATGATGAAAAGAAGGGGGCGTTGTCATGGGAGGTAACATCAATGAGATGTAGTGACACTTGTAAAGGAAGTAGATAGTATAACCCTTCTACATATTTAGATAGCCAAAAAAAATTTCCTTGAGAGCTTTAGGGGGCAAATTTAGAGAGAGATAGGTTTTGGTTTTGGATAAATTCTGTAGAACCAAAAAAACCAAGGGAAGATTGACAAAAGAGGCATCAAAGAGGAATTTTATCCCCAAAAGATGGAGATGGGAGGTGATTTTTGAGGTATGGGGGATTAAGAGAGCATCTGCCCAAAGGAATCAGGGACATGCATCGCAATGAGAATTCAACAAGTGATGTAAAGGCGGCGGTTGTATTTGCATTCCATGACTCTATTTTGCATGCAAGGGTAGGGACATTGACTTTGGTGGTTAATGCCATGATTGACCCAAAATTTTGCCCATGGTCTCTGAAACAAATTCATTGGCTTTATCTAGGAAAAATATTCTAGGATAGTGGTATGTTGGGTTATGATTTTATTTATGAATGGGATGACTATCAAAGTAATCCTTTGAGGAGATATACCCTGCTGAAAATGAGTCTAGTTATCAACAAAGATAATATAGTGAAGATCGCCTATTGGAGAGTATACATGGGAAAGTCCCTGAACATTATATGGACGATCACATGAATGAGATGATGGAATAGAGTCATGGGGAGGATAAGTGGAGCAATAATATTTTCCTTATTGACAAGACTTGCATACTAACTCAAACAAAGTTAACCAAGGTAATATTTTCTTAGTTTAGAAAAATAAGGATGACCAAGTCTATAGTATTAAAAGAAAATAAAGGAAAGTAGAAATAGAAAAAAAGAGAGTAAGAAATCAACGGAAGGAATGTTCAAAACTAGCTCATAGACTCTACAACCATTTATCACGTCCCAAATTGATATTTTGGTCTCTATGCAAATCTTAGGAAATAAAATGAAAAGGAGAAAAATAGCTACAAAAATTAGGATAAAAGTGATGGCACTAATGGATAAAATATTAGTGGGAAAGCCA
Organism: Lemna minuta; assembly: GCA_024174645.1. NCBI lineage: Eukaryota > Viridiplantae > Streptophyta > Magnoliopsida > Alismatales > Araceae > Lemna > Lemna minuta. The sequence continues at coordinate 19,324,149 of CM044106.1, forward strand.
TAGACATAAGGGACATCATGTAGGGTAAGGAAAGAAGTAGGTTTAGTTATCTGTGGCCTTTAATAAGACGTGAGTGAGTGTAAGCATCAATAATGGAGACTCATCATTTGGAATAAGTAGGTGTAATGGAGGACAAATAGGAGGGTGTATAAATCCATAATTAATTAATTAAATGGATATGCTAATTATTGTCGAATTATTCAGCTTAAAGAGTTATTAGTTGGATGTGTACTTGGGCTAAGAAGGTCACACATAAAAAGGTTCGTTAAGGATAGGGAAAAATTATTATTCTTTTGGGTTTATGTGCAAAATTCAAACCCTATTAAGAGACCTTAAGGTGTGGGTTTAGGGTACCCATATATTGCCTTCATTAGAGCTACCTGATAACATGCAAAAGATGAGCATATTGACTTGCTCATCTTTGTCATATTATAGTTAAAAGAGGCAAAATCATTTTCTTTTTACATGTTATCATATGATTGTGCTAAAATGAACATCTTATAGATAAATGAAGTAAAAGGTTTCAAGAGGTGATTTACTGCAATCAAAGATGGTTTTAAATTTAGTTGAAATTGTTCTTTTCCTTAGATTAATTTTCTGTAATTTCTTTGCTGTTTTCCAATAGTTGAAATTGCTATAATTTGTTGTTTTTAAATAGTTAAAATTGCTGTAATTTCTCTTTTTTTTTTATAGTTGAAATTTTTGTAATCTCTTTTATTTAAGAAAATTTCTTTCTTTTATTTTAACTAAAGCCCTTAATGGGCTCGTCAGAATCTGATGGGTTTTAGTAGCCTTGTGGGCAGGATTTGCATGCAGTTGTCATTGACCAATACTGAATGTAGGCATGATGTTGGGTGTAAAGCGACATGTACCAAGAACCCAGTTGCCAAGAAGTGCTTGGTGCTTTTCACGGTTAAGAATTGCCACCAATCACCTGCATTTTAAGCTACTCATGGAGACAAATGAAAAGCACATTTATGGGTGCATAGCAATAAGTACGAACAATCTAACTAATCCACATAACCTCTAAGTTGCGGACCAGTTAGGTTAAAAGGGGAAACGAGGAGCGGAAGAGGGCGTTCTTGATTTCTCGCCCGAGGAAGCTCGGCCTGGAGAACACAGCGGGGAGGAAGAATCACCAATCGTTCCTGAAGATCTTGAGGCAAAGAAGTCACCAGAACACGATCTACAAAATATTGCTACGCGATCGTAAAGGAGCGTTGAGGTTTTGATTTTTACGAGTTTTACAAATAATTGTTACAAATATTCGATTTTACTTCATGTCAGTTTGTTTTCTTTCATTTAGATTCAGTTTTGCATTGCTTTCAAAAATAATTTTCTCGTTTGTCTGAGGCTTCACAATTGAATCTAATTGCAATGTTTCGATTTCTGTTTACAATTACGCATTCATTCTGATTTTTTTTTTCTTGGTGAAGGAGTGAGCAATTAATAGGGAATTAGACTATTACATACGTAATAGCTGAACTTACCTTCCTATATACTTGTCATTCTTTACTTCTGTTTGATAGGTAACAGTGAGAGAAATCTCACCGAAAATCTATAAATAAATTAGAATATTACATAGGTAATATCCGCAATTACTTTCTTATATTCATATCATTCTTTAAGTCTATTTTTGTAAATAACAATGAGAGAAATCTCACTGAAAGTCTCAAAATAGTCTTGATATAGAAAGGAAACATACAAATTTACACTAGACATAGGTTTATTAATAGAAAAGAGTTACTCATCATTTCTGTTTTAGGTTCAGATTAAAAGAAATCAAACAGGGAGGTTAATAAGACTAATTACATTGGATGATAAGGAATCTCAATACAAAGATAAGAAGGAATCTCGATAGTTATCTAATCTACCTAGGAAGAATAAAAACAATTACCTGAACAAAGTTAGAAGGATAAAAAGATAGAAATAGGATTATAACATAAAGAAGAAGAAATAGGTATTAGTATAAGATTTAGATTGACATTAATACATAAAAAAAGGGAAGAAGAAATATTGATAACTCTTAGCGATTCAGACCTTCTATGGATCGAAGTAAAGCATCTAGTTGCGAATGAGAATCATTGAGTTAGTGATCAAGAATTGAAGGTGTGTTAGGAGAAGATTGCATATGTCAAAGAATGATTAGAAATACCCATCTAGGATTCGACCCCACATTGAGCTATACTTTTGGAAGATAGAAATTAAGGCAAAAATATTGGAAGACAATATTATTGTATAAGTCAAATTAAACCATCACAATGACATAGGATTTACATCTTTATTTCGACTTATCACTACCCTTGTCCTATTCCACTCCCTTAGATCAATGTAATTGGTGAAGGAGCAGAAATTGGCAAAGCTATGTTGGCAAGTGCTTCAAATCACGTGCAAAGAGAAGATCCATCTGATGTTATTTGAGATTGATACCTTTCCAAAATTTTGATCAAAACGTCAAATACAGCGGAATTCATTGAATCGGATATTCAAAACATTGAGGCACCAAGATTAGAGGATTCTATCATCTAATATGTATGAGAAAACATACTTACACGTTTCCTTGAATGAGTTCTTGAAGCTATTCAAGTGTCTAGCCTCTAGAAGTATCCACACGATCTCTGGATGGTTGGATCTCCTCTTCAAAGCTCTTCACCAAGAGAGAAGGAGAAGAAAGGAGAGAATTCTCACAAGGCTTTCATGGGCACCTCCAGTTGTGGTCGTTCTCTCTCTATTTATAGACATTTAGTATGAGGTTTTTTGCATAAAAACTCTCATAATTATGTCTATATCCACCAACATCCATAGACCTTATGCGTGTGACCCTCTAGGTCCATATATCTCACTAGTTAATAACTCTATAGACCAAATAATACTTTATTGGTCAACCTTAATTAATTATCAACATCCACATATAGATTAATTAATCAAGGATCGATTTAACCCAATCGATCGATTGAGTTGCCAGCCCTTTAGGTACCATGCTACACCACGTACACTATGAGATATGGAGTATGTAAGAACTCACTTATGGAACCTTCCTGTCATCAATTACCATGTATGTATAATACTTCATCTACATTAGACTCATGAATGACTTAGGATATGGTCAACTATCAAACCCTAATCGGTCACTCAAGTTAGTACTGCTCCGTGTAGAAATCATCAAGAACTTCTCTGATATTTCTACTACCTTGGCCAAGGATTTCATTGCATCTCATTGCTTGAGTCAATCTCCTCAAATACCGAGGGTGGATGATCTCATCTTGATCATTCAATCATCTTCGTGGACTTCATGTCGTATCTAATATATGACTTTATAGATATCCCATGGCTAGGGATTCGTAAGTCATAATCAAAACATGATCACCCATCCATAAGATGTCTTTGGTGTCTCAAGTCAAAGGACCACATACACAACCATGACATGAATCAACCTGATTGACAGTTAGGTATAATACCATTCAAGGATTCATACGGATCAATTCAGTGAACTCTTTCTCCAAAGAGCACCCACTATCTATCATTAGTGTCTCCACACCGATGGCTATAAGATCAGCCATAATCATCATATGAGATGGATTAGATAGTGTTATTCTTTAGGGATATTTCGATGTTCTTCTCGAATATCCCACGAATAGGAATGTTTAGAACATATATTTAAAGACTAGTGATCACTATATTATGATCTCATCATAATTCACTTAGTCATTGTACATGCTCACAAACTTTATTGCAAACATCACACAAGAATGACAATGAATAAATTTCATTTCAATGAACATAAACAAGATACATGAAAGTGTGATTGGCTTGTAGGCCACATAATATCCATCACCATCAAGATAAGAACTTTACAAATACCAATAGAGGTTGGCCTTGTGCACAACTTGCGACATCACATTAAAAGGAACCGGAAAGCTTGCATGTCCAATTCCGCACAAGGTAATATGACCCCATTCTATGTGGTTTTATCAATTCATTTCAATATCTCGCAACTTTGTCAAGCACAATAATATCTTAATTGCTTCCATTGCGCATATCAAATTTCGACAAATGCTACATACTCTAGCTATAAGGACATAAGATACAAAACCATTTGAAGATATAAATAACTACATGATCTTGGAATGAATGAAGAATAATTTTTAATTATTAATAATTGAGCCTCATTGATGCATTTGTTATGTGATTTGGATTCTCTTTTAACCCTGGCTTGAATAGAATTGAAAAAATCTCAAGGTTTGTTTAAGTTATGATACCTGTTGAAAGGTAAAATTCTCACACCTATGATTTTTTATGAATAGTTTGGAGAGCGACCATTACCAAATTGTAAACCGAGTCAACTTACAATTGTCAAACACTAGAGCTACAACTTGATCTACACTTGATTCAAGGACAATATTGACTAAGAAGATACATTTTAAATTATTACTTCTCAATTCGGCAAATACAACTTATTATGCGATTTTAGGTCTCTCTCTCTCCTCTCTCTCTCTCTCTCTCCCCTTTCATGCAGCACTATAATAAGCCTCCTCATGCTAACCCAACTCATGCTCTTCACATTCTTCTCATTCTCTTGACTATCTTTCTAGAGGCATTCTTTTAATTATAAGACTTACATAGTTTATTATAGGCCACTAGTCCTTGCAGCGTTGACTCAAGTAAAGTTCACACAAAGGACCTGTAGAGATGCCAAGAAAAAGAAGAGAAATCCTGTAAAATAAGAAAAATCACAAACTAGGGAGGAGAATGCATCTTTTAGGGTGAATGAAGAAGATCAAAAGGTTGATGTTGTACAAAAAGAGATCTAAGAGTCAAGAAAAAATATGAAGAAGTTTCACCTCCTAGGTCTTGTAGGTTTTCCAAGAATCATACTTTTCAATAGGGAAGTCCAAAGACTGACCAAAGTCAATCGACCGGACTGAACCAAAACCGTCGGTCCCAAAAAATGGGCCGGACCAGTCTCGGTCCAAATTCGGTCCGATCTGCTTCAGGCCTTCGGTCTTGGACCGAAGGGCGAAATCCGCCTTTGACCCATTGACCATAATTCCAAAAATACCGTTAAGAGAGAGAGAGAGAGATTTCGTATATGAAATTCTCAAATCTCATTCCCTTCCCTAGTCGCCGCATTCGGGGGGTTTGAAATTTCGCTCTTCCGGCATCTCCAGGCAATCGTCATCTCGAACATTCTTCTATCTGGCATCTCCACTCTCCAGCATTCGAAATCCGCATCCAGTATTTCTGGCACATGAGTGGTTTCCGTGGACCGAAGGGCGAAATCCCTCCCGCACTTCCCGTCGACCAACACGGCAAAGTCATGGATATCTTCATTCCTAGTGACCGCAGGTACTCTCACAGTGGGAGAAGCTACGATTCTTCACATCGATGTTGATGCCGCTGTTCGCGATGATGATAAATAGCAATGTCGGTGGCGTGCACGACTGGCAAATCGAGAGGTTTTGCGTTTGTGCGTTACAAGTATGCCGACGAGGCCCAAAAAGCCGTAGAGAAACTTGATGGTAAGATTTTTATTAAGATTTTTTTTTCAGTAGATAATATTGGCGATTTCGTTGCCCAATTCAGGGAGGACTGTAGATGGCAAGGATATTATGGTCTAGTTCGCCAAGTATGGACCAAATGCTGAGCCCATGTAAGTTGGTATTTTTTTGGGATTCCTTTATGTTTGCTTAGAAATGATTTATTTTAACATGATATACGGTTTCTACTGGGACCCCAGATTCATCGTACTCTTGTTGGGATGGTTATATATTCTTGACTCTTATAACATTTTTTAGCCACTAAGTGTTTTTGAATGGTTACCTATCAATTATTTATATTTATCTGATGTTTTACTCTACTAACACCACAGATTCATTGATGATAACATCTTTGCAAGTCCTCGATGAACCATTTTATGATTTTCTGGTGTACTAGGAGGACAGATTTATCTTGTTCTTATTGGAATAGTCTGATATACTTGACATATTTTTAACATTTCTCAACCGCAAAATAAGAGTTTTTTCTAAATATGTAAAGTAAGGGTTGTCAAATTTATCTTTAGAATTTCTCTCTTAATTCTCCATTAATCATTATTTCTCATCTTTTCTTTCTCTAAAAAATCTCTCATTTTCTTTTCTTATTCCTTTTTCTCTAAAAAAATCTTCTCTCTTATTCCTTTTCTTTTCTCACTCTATCTCATTTCTCTCTTATTCTTACTCTCTCTCTCTTCTTTCTTCTCTCTTATTTCTCACTCTCTCTCTTCTCTGTTACTTCTTTCTTTCTCTATATCTTTCTTCTCTCTTATTTCTCACTCTCTCTCTTCTATATTACTTCTTTCTTTCTCTATATCTTTCCTCTCTCTTATTTCTTACTCTCTCTCTCTTCTCTATTACTTCTTTCTTTCTCTATATCTTTCTTCTCTCTTATTTCTCACTCTCTCTCTTCTCTATTACTTCTTTCTTTCTCTATATCTTTCTTCTCTCTTATTTCTCACTCTCTCTCTTCTCTATTACTTCTTTCTTTCTCTATATCTTTCCTCTCTCTTATTTCTTACTCTCTCTCTCTTCTCTATTACTTCTTTCTTTCTCTATATCTTTCTTCTCTCTTATTTCTCACTCTCTCTCTTCTCTGTTACTTCTTTCTTTCTCTATATCTTTCTTCTCTCTTATTTCTCACTCTCTCTCTTCTCTGTTACTTCTTTCTTTCTCTATATCTTTCTTCTCTCTTATTTCTCACTCTCTCTCTTCTCTATTACTTCTTTCTTTCTCTATATCTTTCCTCTCTCTTATTTCTTACTCTCTCTCTCTTCTCTATTACTTCTTTCTTTCTCTATATCTTTCTTCTCTCTTATTTCTCACTCTCTCTCTTCTCTATTACTTCTTTCTTTCTCTATATCTTTCTTCTCTCTTATTTCTCCATTATTTCTCATCTCTTCTTTCTCTAAATATTTTTGCCTTTTAATTTTTAACTCTAATTTTTAATCTAATGTTTATCTTGTGTTTTAGACTGTAATCTAATTTTTTTTATTAAGGACGTTGATACATTTATCTCTTTTCAGGTACGCATATTCATGGTCAAGAGAGACATAAGTTAAGACCGAAGTGGACTGTGACCGAGGTGGACCGAGACCGGACCGAGACCGAGACTTGGACCGAATGGTGTGCCAAAAACCGGACCGTGACCAGGACCGCCCAACCCTACTTTTCAACGTTATAGGAAATATTGGAGTGAGGACTAGACCGATGTTTCAAGACAAATTTAACAATGAATTCATGTGACAAATCAAGCCCACAAGGTCAATGAAGCTCGTACCAATTTATAATGGGAGACCATAAAAAGCCACTATTTAGACCAATTCGAACAATGTGCCAATGCCATATGCCAAAAATGTGATCAATGAAGTCCAGTGGACCTTCATCAACTAGTTCAATGAAGGGAAAATTATATGTATCATCGAATGATTCATGGCAATTGAGTCATTAATGATGAAGAAACTCTAAGCACCTATTGAGATTGACACTGTCATGTTCAAATGTAATACCAACGTTGTCTAATTGCATGTTACAAACGCATAAACTGACCTCCAAGTTTCAAAGATCCAAAATAAATATTTCATTTAGATTACTTAGACCAATATGGATTAATTGAAGCTCCTATATTATCTAGTAATAAGCTTGGTACTTTTCAAATAAATATTGGCTACTAGAGAGAATGCGATTCCAATAGAATCAAAATCAAAATTTGTAATACATCTTATTCAGATTTAGTCAAGACTAACTTGATAGAAATACCAAAAAAGCTAGATGTTTGTTCACATAACGAGAGAAATATAAAGTAAACTTTATCGAGAAATTCAAGCTAAAGGGCAACTCCTATGGAATTGTCCTTGTAAATTTCATACTTCGCACTATGTGATACTTTTATAAGGATGGAGCACCCTTAAGTTAATCCCACTAGTAACACAACTCTTTATGCTAATATCAACCATGATTCATTCTCTTTCTCATCTTATGTCCTGAAAACAAAACCTAGAAAATTTGTACACTTCCTATCACTGGAATGCATTTACCAACATATATCATACACACATATATAGGGTTATCAAAAGATTTATAAAAGGTAATTCCACTGAAAAAACACAAACTCCATTTGAGTTCAAAAGTCGAAGTTCAAGTGATTTGTTCAAGTGTCAGAATACGATGGTGATTTGCCAGGATAAGCCATACAGAGAATACCATCAAGACCAGCTCATCCCTGGAGTCCAATAACACCTGTCACCATAAACCAATAAAATATAGCACATATTATAACCATAAACCTAGATAAGTGGTTTGGAATCAAGGGAATTGTAATTAAACAACTATATTACCGCAGGCAATCCTGCCTCCAGCATTTCCAGTGCTCTTGCTGAGTTCATGTCCACCTGACAAATACGAGACATCAAAAAAGATAAGGATTTTCACATTTTAAAACACATTGAGAAGAACTGCTAAGTGAAAGAGGTATTTGAAAAAGAGCATGAGATTCCACAGACCATAAGAAGTTCCATACCATTATCACAATGGCATAGGAGAAGATGACATATATCATTGACTATATTTCATAGAAAAGTCATAGTGGTAAGTGTCACGAAAAGAGAAGAAAATGAAAAAGAATATCGGACAAAGTGTAGGATGGGAAGGAAGATATAGCCCACAATGGAGTTTTACGACTATGTAAAGGCAATAAGACCTACTTACCAAAGGCAAAATAGTCCTTCCATATTCACCAAAATGCCATAATTAATGAAATACTAATCCAACAATATGAAGATATTACCCTTTCCAAGGTCATCGGGGTCAGCATGGACAACAACAGCCCTTCCAACAATGGAGTTGGGTCCAATAAGAGGTATCTAAAACGAAGAAAATAAAGTGCTCTATGTAAGCCTTTCATTATGGAATGATTAACCACGACAATTATAAAAATTTGATATCTGAATTTTATCACCTGACTATCAATGATCGTGAATTCAGCAGTTCCTGAAGAAACAAAATTTACCCAGATAAACAGATAAGAACTATGCTATGAAAGAAGAAACAATTCGTATAATTTAGGTTTTGCATAAGGAAACCATGAAGAAAAGATACCATCTTCGCTAACAGTGACATTGCCAAGGTCACCAGCATGACGAACTTCATCTTCAGGGGCGCCATGTTCCTTTCCAGAGGGATTGAAATGAGGTCCTATAGAGAAATAATAATCATGTTCCTTCATCATATCATGAATCAAAAATGTCGATGAGTCAGCACAATGCCTGTGGAAAGGCAGCCATTGGTAGTATCGCCGAGAGCATGGACATGGAATCCATGAAGCCCAGGCTTCAGGCCTTGGAGAGTTCCAGTTACAGTAGTGGGTCCTATGAAAGTAAACATAATAGATTGATAAAAATCTGAAATTTCAAGCAAGGGACGAATAAAATTTTTCAAAGAGTTTTACCACTTTCTTCTTGGGAGAAGAACACGGTGCCAGAAGCACCCTCTGATCCCTTAAGCACAACGACAGCTTTCACCATTGTGATGTGTTCTAAATAACATTTGCAAAAGTTGATAAATAAATGGATAAGATGGGTCTAATGGTTATGAAGAATCCATGATATGAAACAAAGAGGATATAGCTTTAGATCTGTCTCTATAGAAGCAAACCTTAATTCCGTCAATTTGCAAAAATTTGATCGTCGACTAAAATTTTCCGGGAGAAAGAAGGGAGATCATCTTTCTCTTAGCGCAAAAGATCGACGGAATTAATACTGAGCGCCAGAAGTAGCAGAAATTTACAAAAACTTGCCAAAAAAAAGCTTGGTCGAGCCGCAAAATTCAAGCGAGAAAATAAATCAAAGAGAAACCTGAAGAAACCACCGCATCAAAGAAGTTCTCACCTCAGGCCACCCCTTTGAAAGACAGTAGCAGAAATTCCACCAAACCCTCAAGCTAGAAAGACCACTTGTACCTGGACTTCTTCCAGAATTTTCCACTCTTCTTATGAGTGCCCGACTGTATGCTGGATAAGGACACTCATCGGTAAGAATAAGATTTCGTTGAGCCACCGCGAAACGATTCGTCCTCCCCCGTGCTCCCGGTTGAGGCTTGTTTTAGGAATGGCCCATCTGGTTTGTGGGCCGAGGATGCAAGTTTCCGAGGTATGAGCATCTTCTGAAAAAAATAGTTTGCCTTTTTCTTGCGGACTTTTTCTAATGGAAGTCCACAGATCCGGGCAAGGTCAAAGTCTTGACTTTCACATACGAAGACCAATTTGGATCGATGATTAGGTGGGTTGTTCATGGATGAGTGACATCAGCTAAATAATTTGTTTTAACTGACCAAGCATCAATTATTAGAGTTAACATCCATTAAAAAAATTAGAAAGGCTTCTCTCTCCCTCCCTCGAGACATCGATCACAAAACATGAAGAGTTTAAGGACATCAAACACATGACACCCATCAATTTGATAAAAATGTGAAGCGAAACGAGGACTTTTTTGGAGATTATTATACCTTTGAAGGACTTATTTTGACAGTGCAGACCTTCCACCACTGCATACTGACAAATGACAACAAGACAATTCAATTCATGTTTCAACATTAACATCCTTGAAACTCGATGATAACACCCTTCATTAGAAATACATTGAGCAGCCAACGAATTTTAAAGGGTAAATAAATAAAAGTAGAAGTATCCACAAGCCTGTCATTTGGCTAGTCATCCCAATCATGGATTATGCTACCTGCAAGCCAATCACACTTTTATTTCTCATTTATATTGATTAAAATGAAATTTTATTTATTGATTTTTTGCAATAAAGCTCTTGAACCTTAGGTATGGATTTTTTATTTATTTAGTCATCGATCATCGATTTTGCAAAGATCAATGATCTGATCGATAAAAACCTCTCTCTCTCTCTCTCTATGTGTGTGTGTGTGTGAAGCTACTAGAAAGATGCGGCACTTCCTCCTTTGACCCTTCTCTTTCTACTTCTCCTCGCGTCGCTGCAGCACCTCTCTCTTGCGATGATGTGGCACCTTGCAAAGATGGCTTCAAAGAGAGAGAGAGAGAGAGAGACAAGGGTCTCTCTCTCTTAAAGATCATAAACTTTGATCAATCAATGATATGCCAATGACATCGATGGCACACATACCAATTTCATCAATTGAGGCATTGACCTTATGTCAATCAATGACAATCGATCAAAATCAACCATACCTAGTGAACGTATCAATGACTAAGTGAATTATGATGAGATTGTGATCCAAAGATCACTAGTTTGTAAAATTCTTTAAAATTATTTTTATTCAAAGGATAATCAAGAAAAATATTAAAATACTTATAAAGAATAACACTAACTAATTTGACTCATATGATTAATATGGCTAATCCTATAGGCATTGGTATAGAAGACACCTCTAATAGATAATGGGTGCTCTTTAAAGAAAGAGTTCACTAAATTGATATATATAAATTCTTTAATGGTATTATATCTAATTTTCAACCAAGCCAATTGAAGTTACACTTGTGTAAGTTGTATTTAGAATTGAAACACAAAAGACAAGTTGAGAATAGATGATCATATTTTGATTATAATTTGTGAATCCCTAGCCACGGGATCTCTAAGATATCATATATTAGATGCGGTATGAAGTCTTGAAAGGTAATTTAATAGTTAAGATGGGAATATCTGACCTCGATACAAGAGGGTATTGGCTCAAGGAATGAGATACAATTAAATCCTTAGCTATGGTAGTACAAATATCAAGAAGTTCTTGATGATTTTCTCCATGCATTCCAAAATGACCGATAGCGTTTGACAATCAACTATTACCTAAGTCATTTGAGAGTCTTAAGCAGATGAAGGATTATACATATATTGTACTTCGGAAATCAAGTGTAAATATCAAAATAGAACATTACTGCAATCTTTATAGAAAAATTGACCTGGTCAGCTTGAGTTGTTGTCGATAAGCGACTCAAGAAAATTAGAAACATTGATTATGGATAGATAAATTTTTATTTGAGAGGATATAAAGTCCTCTTTCCTAGAAATAAGTACATGCTCCTTGATTTATGTAGAGTTTACTATTTTCCCTAGCATCTCGTTACTATTGAATACAGAGAGTTGAAGTGTGAAGAGTGAAACGATCAACCCCACATCCTACAGAATAGATGAAGAACTAGAAGATGGACTTGAAAATGAATGTATATTTCTACTTTATATGATGTATCCTAAAGAATTCTACGCCAAACTTCAAATATAGTAAGTGGTATGAGACCAAGTACTGTAAATCATTGTGGATAAATACAGTTTTTCCATTGTGAATTCTAAAAGGGATGGAATATTGAAGTCATATAGAGCCTATACATATTTCAATTGAAAATTAGAATTTAGGAAACTTCAAAAGAAATAAATGATTCATGATCCATCTTGATTATGAGTGCATTTTTGTTCACATAATTAGGAATTTGTGTAGGGAGAATCAATATGACAAAAATTCTTTAAAAATAAATTATTTTTCAAAATCAAAAAACATATTATATAATTATAAACTACATGTACTAAGTTTTTTCAAAAATCTTGATCTAGATTCATGTGCTAGTTATGTAATGAGACCAAACATGTGAGAATGGAAACCCAAGAAACCTTGAAAAGTAATTTTGAGAGATCTTCTCTAGGATTTTGTCTCTAAGCATTTGAAGAACAGTATTTGGAGGACATAAATTTAATTTTTTTCTTAAGAAATAAAATGACTTGGAAAAATCATAGATTAGAGGAAAGCAAAAAGCATGATGGAAATTACCCTTTTTGTTCAAAGTGTCACCTCCAAAATTTGGAAAATGAGAGTGTTAAATAAGTCCAAATCATCTTCCAATTGGCATGAAAAAGCTAAGAAATGGGAGAATAAGGAGGAGTTTGTCAAGCGTTTCTTGATGGCATTGTGGAACCAAATTCCCATGATAACGGAAACT
>CM044106.1:19337644-19367367 GCA_024174645.1 Lemna minuta
GAAAACTCATAAAAGTTATGATAACATGCATCATAATTACATAAAATAAGCATGAATATTAGTTATATAAGGTAAGAATTTAAGTTAAATATGCATGTTATCAATAAGCAAACTTGATGTCCAAGAAATACTTCGGGGTGCCTAGATCCCAAATAGCAAGATACCTATATAAATAAGCCTTGACTCGAGTAATGATAGCAATGTTGCTCCCAGTGATAAGGACATCATCAACATATACACCTAGTATGATGCATCCAATAGAAGAAGAGGTCCGAAAGATAGTAGGGTCCACTACATAAGGGGTCAATCCTTAAGAGAGGATAATCTGAATGAATTTCATAAACCATGTGACAAGATGACTTCGTGAGATCATTAAAAACACACGAATGCATGTTGAAACAATCGCCAAACTCACCAATTTAAAGTTTTAATAAAAAATTCAATAGTATAATGGTGAATAAGGGTCGAATTCATGGAGAAATAGAGAATTTTGTAGGTGTTCTTCATATTTGATCAAATCGGACAAGGTATTGAAGTGAGAAATTAGGGATTTTAGTAGCTTTGGAAAGAAGACTCCAAGAAAAGTCTACAAAATAAAAAATTACTTGGTGATGATCAGTACTCGCGAAGAAATCAAGGAGCAAAATCTAGGTAGAAAATTCGATCGCAACAAGAGAGAAAACAACGATATTATGTAAAATTGGATTTATTTATGATTCAAAATTAAAATCTAATGATGCATGAAAGAAGATTAGGAGGAAAACACATAATCTACCTTCAAGTTATGCTCAAAATGTTCCAATTGATTGCCAAATCAAAGGCTTTTCATTCCATGTTTTTGAAAACAAAATTCGGAATTTAAGAAGTGAAATCTCCCTATTCTTTCAATAAAATCTCATTTCAACCACTCATTGGATGCAAAAATGAGTCTAGAAGAGGAAGAAAGCAAGAGATTTAAGGATTGAGATGTCTAAACAATTTGATTAGTCGAAATATCTAAGAATACATTTTCCATCGAAGAGAGAGTATAAATAGAATGAAATTGGGCGTGGCCGTTCGATCGTCTCTTCATCTTCAATCAACGGCTTAGATAAAACGTCAGGATGCGAATCATCGTCATTGATTCGCGTCCGTCTGATTAGAAATGGAGCGCCCGGATGAAGCCATGTTGCACGGATTGTCATGTAACGTCTGTCGTTCAATCTTCATCGAACGCTTGAGATGTCGGCATGTGTCCATGGAAGTCCATCGAGCACATTTAATCTCAACCATTATAACTCCTTAGATGAACGGCTAAGATTAAAACATTTTTAAAACATGAATCGTCGCCCAATTAGAGTGCGCTGCATATCTCTTCAAGTAAGTGAAAATCAACGATCACAATTATTTCACACGATTGCACGCTCCAGAATGTGCCACGTCACCTGCATAAAAGAAAGAAAAACATAGTCCTAAATTTCAAAAATTAAGGCCAAAATCTCATATACAAGTGGTGTGGTCTTTAGTGATTAGCTCATGTCCCTGAACGGGGTGCTTAACTACTAATGAGGCGCGCTAATGATGCGCGTGTTAGATCTAATCTCATTAAGTGGACATAGTTATGTATTATTGTGGATTAGCTATCATTATAATCCCATTAAGTGATTCAATTATGTTTAATCTGGGGATTACGACATTCATTTATGTGTGTGGAGGTTAATTATGTGTAGAGGCAGTAAATCAGTCATTAGTCAATAATGGGCTGTCTAATGACTGATTAGAGGCTTAAGCTTTCCTCTATCCCTATAAATAGGAGGCCATAGTCCACTTGGATAACCTGATGCTCATAACCCTCAAGAGAGAATCCCATTTCCTCTAGAGATCAGGAGGTTACATCAGGGATATTCAAGAAGACTATTCTCCACTACAGTAATCTACTTTGGATGAAGATTGATCCGGTGAATCCAGGTACGCGTTTAATTACGTGTTTTCAATCTGATTATTCTGATGAATCATGATGCATAACTTCTAGTTTTCCAACAGCGCGCACACATGCGCCATGTGTCGCACACATACATCGCCATGTGTCAATGATAACATGCTGATTAGACATGATAATACATGATTATTAATTCATATTAAGGCATAAAAGATTTCATTCCTATGCATGCTATCATATTTATGAGTATTTATCTATCATTCTATGAAAAAGTCATTAGAATCTCAAAATACTTTAATTTATGGTCAATTATGATGAATTAAAGATAAATAATTTTATAACCCATCTATTTTTAAAATTATAAGTGGTTTTTAAAGTTAAATAATGAGAGAAATCATTTTTTTAAACATTCATTTAATTTTCTAAAGTTAAAATCTTAAAGAAATGAATGTATTTTTGAAATAGAAATTAAATTTGTGGTTATTTATTAAATTTGACTTTCTATAATGATAGATAATTAAATTTTTGATCAAATGAAAGAAATTTGGATAAATTTGGAGTTATATTTTGAAAGTTATGAATTTTCTAATTTTTAGGGATTTTTTCGGATTTTTTCTGAATTTTTAATGAATTTCTAAGGATTTTCCGAAATTAAAAATCGATTTTTCTAATTAAAATTGATTTTCTGAATTTTTATTAACGCGCAGGTGACGTGGCATGATCTGGACTGTCCGATCGTGTCGCGATCGAACAGTCGAGGTGGGCACTGATGTGGCAGCGTGAGAAGCATCTGATCGCGTGAAGATTAAAAGCCGTTGATCTTCACTTAATGGAGGGGTACGTGGCGTAGAGCAATTCGTCGGCAAATTGTTATATAAATGATTTAATCAGAGCCGTCGATCTGAGGAGTTATAACGGCTTTGATTAAATCGACGGAAAACGCGTCTGAGGCGTTCGATCGCGATCCAACGACGTGCGTTTTGATGCGTTTTAAAACACATGCGACGTGGCTTCTGCTGGGATCTGAGGCTGGAAAACTCCTCAAGTCTTTGTCCAAAATAATGATTGCAGCAGAAGGTGTTGAATCAAAACATTCAACAGAATTGAAGCACCAAGAATAGATGATCTCATCATCTATTCTAGGTGATCCTATCATCTAGTATAGAATAAAATTCATACTTACATGGATTATTTGAAAGAGTTCTTCAACCGTTCAAGCGTCCGGCCTTTAGCGGTATCCACACAGTCTCCGGACAATCGGATCTCCTCTTGACCACTCGTCACCACGAGATGAAGAGAAGAGGGAGGAGAAGTTCCACTTGGCTTGCATGGGCACCTCTATTATAGTCGTTCTCCCCTTATTTATAGACTTTAGGAATGTAAAATTTTCACAAAAACCCTTATTATTATGTCTATATCCACCGACGTCCATTGACCTTATGTGTGTGACCCTCTAGGTCCATATATCTCACCAGTTAATGACTCTATCAACCCAATAACACTTATCGGTCCTCCTTATCAATTAATTATATCTACATATAGATTAATTGACTAAGGATCGATTTAACCCAATCGACAGGTTGAGTCGCCAGCCCGGTGGGTGCCAAGCTACACCACGTGCTCTAGGAGATATGGAGTATATTAGAACTCTTTCATGGAACCCTGCCGTCATTGGTTACCGTGTACGTGTAATCCTTCATCCACACGAGACTCATGAATGATTTAGGGTATGGTTAATTGTCAAACCCTAATCCGTCACTCAATTTAGTATTGATGCGAGTAGGAAATCATTGAGAACAACTTCTCTATTATTTCCACTACCTTGGCCAAGGATTTAATCACATCTTATTCCTTGAGTCGATCTCCTCATATACCGAGGGCGGATGATCCCATCTTAACCACTCAATCACCATCGAGGATTTCATGCCGTATCCAATCTATGACGTTTTGGAGATCCCGTGACTAGCGATTCGTAAGTCATAGTCAAAACACGATCATCTATCCACAAGATGTCTTTGGTGTCTTAGGTCAAAGGACCACGTACACAACCGTGACATGAATCAACCTGATTGACAATTTGGCATAATACCAATCAGGGATTCATACGGATCACTTCAGTGAACTCTTTCTCCAAAGAGCACCATCTATCTATCCTTGGTATATCACCACCGATGGCCACAGGATCAGCCATACTCATCATATGAGTCAGATTAGAGAGTGCTATTCTTTCCGGATAATTCGATGTCCTTCTCGAATATCCTACGAATAGGAATATTTAGAACATATGCTTAAAGACCAGCGATCACTGTACTATGATCTCATTATAATTCACATGATCATTCCATATGTTTATGGACTTCTTTGCACACATCACACAAGAATGACAATGAATAAAAGTTCATTTCAATGAATATAAATAGAAGATGAAAGTGTGATTGGCTTGCAGGCCACATAATACCCATCAGCTTCATCTCGAGTGTCCGATCGCGATCCAACAGCCACGACTTAATGGTAACGATTCGCGATCATGCGTTTCATCAGAGCCATTGATGTGTTTCATCGGACAGTTACGCCCAAATCGCCTATAAATTGAGATGCTTTGTGTATTTGTAAAGCATTCGAGAGAAATTCAATCAAATTGAACTATTTAGACAACAAATCTCTTAAATCTCTTGATCCTAATCTCCTCTAGACTCATTACGCGTCCACAGAGTGCTTAAGATCAAGATTTTGACAATCGACGTGGAAGAAATCGACGCTTGAACTCCACAATCGTGATTTTCAGATTTTTTATGAATAGCCTTGATTCCGACGATTAATTGGATCAATTCGATCGGAATTGTGGGTTAGGGATCATGTTTCATCCTAATCTATCTTTGTTTACCATTTAATTTCGTTTAGAATCGTTGATTAGTTTAATTTCAATTTTAATTTTGACAAAATCGTGATTTACGTTTTCAGAAATTTCACCTATCTTCAATCTTTAATTTCTCCGCGAAATCAAAGTCAAATTCATTGATTTTTGATTCCATGGATTCGTCTTCAAGTCATCTTTCATAAAATACCATTTTCCCCAATTTCTATCACCAATTCATTGTCCTATTTGATCAAATTTGAAGAGATCATCAAGAATTTCCCTAATTCGCTATGGATTTGACCCATATTTAGCATTATACCCCTCAATTCGAATTAATTTCATAAAATTGGTAAGTTTGGACTTTATTTTGACACGAGACCATGTGTTTCGACGACCTCGTGGTCTCATTATGTTAGTCAACATGTAAGCACTCGCCATGTTAGCATGTATATAAAAACCAATTCTTTTTATGTTTTTCAATAGAAATAATTTTAAAATAAATCCAGAAAAATTCAGAAAAAATTAGGAAAAATTCTAGAAAAATTCCTAAAAATTATAAAATTCATAACTTCTAAAATATAACTCCAAATTAATCCAAATTTGTTTTGTTGGATCAGAACATAAATAATCTATCATTCTCAAATGTAAAAAAATTACACTCATTTCTTTTAGAAAATAAATGTGTATAAAAATTATTTTCTCTTATTATTTAACATTAAAACCCGCTTATAATCTGAAATACATATGAGAATAGTCTACTCTAAAATATATTATTTAATTATACATAATTATCCCTAAAATAATGCATTTTGATATTATAACTTAAAATTACATGAAATGATATATATATACTCAAATTATGATAACATGTAATGCATTTTGAATGGAATGTTTTATGCCTTAATTTGTATTAATAATCATATAATTACATTTATAAATAACATGCTATCACCGTGCTTGTGGGCTTTGCTTCAAACCATAGATAGCACGATGGGGATGACATACCTAGGTAGTCTCCCCCTGTACAGCATACGCAGGTAGTTGCTCTATAAAAACAAGTTCAATAAGATCACCATAAAGGAAGACATTGGATACATCAAGTTCATGAAGAGACCACCCCTAATTCACTACCAAAGAGAGAAGCTCTCTTTGTAGTCAATCCCGTAGATCTAGGAGATCCCACGAGCAACTAGATGAGCTTTGTGTCAATGAATTATCCCATCAAGATTGTACCTGAGTGTAAATACTGATGGACGGAGACCGTGAGGTCATCGATTTCACACGGTCTCGTGTCGAAACAAAGTCCAAACTTACCAATTTGATGAAAATATCTTGAATTGAGGGGTATAATGGTAAATAAGGGTCGAATCCACAAGGAAATAAGGAAATTTATGATGATATCTTCGAATTTGATCAAATCAAACGATGAATTGATGATAGAAATTGGGCAATATGGTAAATTATGAAAGATAACTTCAAATTGTTTCCACAGAATAAAAAATCATAGAATTTGACTTTGATTTTGCGGAGAAATTGAAGATCGAAGTAAGGAGAATTTTCTAAAATCGTAAATCATAATTTTAACTAAAATTAAACAAAATTAAACTTCAATTCCTAATCTAAATCAAAATCAAACATGAATGGACAAAAGATTAGTAAAAACTGCTTCCACTAACCCAAGATTACGATCGGATTAACACGATTAATCACCTAAATCGTCAAAAATCCGAAGAACACGATCGTGGAGTTCAAGCGTCGATTTCCCCGTTTCTACTCGGCCAAATCTCGATTTCAAATGCTCCGTCGGTGCGGAATTGTGTGTAGAAGAGGATGGGATCAAGAGATTCAAGCGTATTGGTGTCTAAACAGATCAATTGGACTGATTTGCTCTCGAATGCTTTAGAAATCGGAAGAACATCTCTATTTATACAGTTTTTGGGCGTAACCGTCCGATTCTTTTAATCAACGGTTCTGATGGAACAGTCCATCGTGAACCGTTTCAAACATATAGCAGCCGTCCAATCCTTGATGAAGCGCTCGGATGAAGCCCGTCGGGATGCGTTATACAATGCATTAGATCGAGCCCCTTGAATCGCGATCTGACGGTTGAGATGCATCTCGTAAGTTTCAATCACGACCGTTATAACTCCTTCTTTTAAGGCACGTGTGCTATCGTGATGCGGTGGACCGCGAGTCCACGCGATCCACGCACCTTAATCATTGCGCCTTTGATCCGATGTCTCTCCTTCCGCCACGTGTCATGCACTTAAAACACAAACGAATTAGTCCCACACGGATAAAATTGAATGAATCTATTGGGTTTATAACGTACGTGGATTATATGGGTTAGCTTAAATTCCGACTACGGAATGCTTATATGTACTATAACCCTAAGTAATAAAACATATATATGTATGTGTCACATCGCGCCACGCAGGTGCTCGCGCGAAAATAAACCCCATTTTGGCCATTTTTAATTAGTTTTTAACATTAAAAATAAAAAATAAATTCAGAAAAAATCTGAAAAAAATCCCAAAAATTAGAAAATTCATAACTTTCAAAATATAACTCCAAATTAATCCAAATTTCTTTCATTTGATCCAAAATTTAATTATCTATCATTCTAAAAAGTCAAAATTAATAAATAATGAGAGCTTTAATTTCTATTTCAAAAAATACATTTATTCTTTAAAGATTTTTACTTAAGAAAATGTAAATAAATGTCTATAAAATGATTTCTCTCATTATTTTAACTTTAAAAACATCTATAATCTCAAGTAAAGATGGGTTATGAAATTATTTATCTTTAAATCATCATATTTAACCCTAATTTAAAGTATTTTTTAGATTATAATGACTTTTTCATGGAATGATAGAAAAATGCTCATAAATATGATAACATGCATGGAAATGAAATCATTAATGCCTTAATATGCATCAATCATGATGTTTTATCATGTCTATTTAGCATGTTATCACATCCCCCAAATTAAATTATTTCTAGTCTCTTAGCAATTTAGTATATAATCTCCCTAGAAGGTCTTTTCGTCTTTTGATCCTACTACTAGAAAGGTGAAGTGTATAAATATATGATCACGTTTTCCTCATAGTGTAGGCCATAATGATCTAGATTCCACCTCTAGGTTGACTTCTTTAGTACATGTTAGGGTAGTGCTCATTGGCTAATGCTCAAGTCTAATTCTTAATTGTCATCAAGGTGAGCATATCTAAGGTATGATGCTATGGTGATGAAAAGATACTAACTCTCTCTCTCTCTCTCTCATGAGTGGATGTAATTCCTTACCCTCTCCATAAATACATCACTCCATCCCTCAAAATGGAGGCTACTTAGTATTTTAGAATTCCCCTCAACTCGCTTTCCTCCTTAAAAGAGTGCAATTCAAAAGGATTCCTATCGTTGGATGCATCGTGTGAGGAGGCTGAAGGAAATAAAAGATACTATTTCTAAAGGTATGACTTGGCTAAAAGCAAATATGTTGATAAAAAAAAGTGGATCATAAAAAACAAATGAGGTGGATGGTTATGGATAATTATACTCCCAAATGAGGTGGATGGTTATGGATAATTATACTCCCAAATGAGGTGGATGGTTATGGATAGGGTAGATGGTGTAGATGATAGTGGAGGTATAAATAAAGGTAGAAGATATTCCCACTTATTTTCCTTCTTGCAACTTCTTATTTCTCTCTTTCTTTTGACTTCTCTCTTTCTCTTTAAAAATATCTTCTTTTACGGCCTCCCATACCCTTGGGTTGAGTCGTCTCTGGGCTTCCCTGACGGGTCTTGACTCATCCTCTAGGAAGATGCGATGAGTGCATAGTGAAGGGTCCAACCCTTTTAGGTTCGTCAAGGTCCATCCGATTGTTTCTTCATTTTTCCTTAATACTTTCAGCAATTTTTCCTCCTGCTTTATATCCAGCTTGGACGAAATGATCCCCGGCTTTGATTTTTCTTCATAAAGGAAGGCGTACTTGAGTGTTGATGGAAGAGCTTTGAGGTCCAAGGAAGGCTCATCCATTGGTAGCTCCTCAAATTTTACTTCATCGTCGATCATCATTACTTCTTCCACGCATGCGTCAATATCCTGGTCGTCGGCGAAGTGGATGGCGCCCAAGTCTTCGGAAGCTCGTGAAGGGTATTTCATAAGTTTGTTGATGTCGACCTTCACGGTGTGCTCTCCCACCTTGAGAATTACTTCTCCTTTTCCCCAATCAGTAACGGCTTTTGCGGTAGCTAGGAAGGGTCGTCCTAAGATGATCGGGGCTTGGCTCAGCTCCTTAGTCATTTTCATGTCGACCACTAGGAAGTCTACCGGGAAATAACAGTCTTCTATTCTTACGATGTCATCTTCTACTAGTCCATGGGGTTTTCTAACTGATCCATCGGCTAAGCAAAGCTCTACTAGGAAAGTTGTAGCTCCCTGATAACGTGTCATTGACGCATTCATTTTCATCATTATAAATGGGTTTTAACACATAATTCTTAGTCATATAATGCACTTTATCATCTTTTTATGATATTTTTGCATTCATCATTGCATTCCACTTATATACTCACTTTGCGTCTATTTAGTGCTAATTTAGTAAAAAAATAGATATGTCCTATCATGCACCATTCTTTTCAATTACTTATACTATGAGACTAACCCCATTTGACTCTTTTAAAGTAAAGTGGTTGAATTCTCAAATTTTCTATGAGTTATGTGGATGTAGGGACATAGGTATGCAAGTAGGAAAGCATGGATATGGATGACGATAAGAGGAAAGAGGAAACAACTCTCTACTAAATTTGAACACCAAGACAACCATATTTTTATGAAATGTGGTAAATGAGATTTGGATTTGGTAAAGGTATCATCATAAGATTTCTAGGTTAATCCAAAATTGATTTAGAGTGAATATTGGGCCAATCTCCTTATTTTTAAGGAGGTTGGACCAAGCTTAACTTTTATTAAATGAGACCTTATTTTTTTCTCATGATTTTAGATATTTTGGGATAAAAAGATAGAGGATTAAATTCTTGATCCAATGGAGAAAATTTCATGAAAAAAGGAGTTGTATTTTGTGAGATATTCAATTTCTAAGTTTAGGGATTTTTCTGGAATTTTTCTAGAATTTTTTAGGGACTTTTTCAGATTTTTGAGCATATTTACGAAAATGACACTCCAATTTTTAAAGTGAAAATTTACAAAAATGCCCTCCGATTTTTGAAGTCAGGAATTTACAAAAATGCCACTCCGATTTTTAAAGTGAAAAATTACAGAAATACCCCTCTGATTTACAGGAATATTCGAAATCAGTAATTTATAGAAATGCCACTCTACACTATTTCAATCAAAGACTATGATTTCTCTGAATTAAAATCATGATATCTCATGATCTAGATGGAGTTTTGAGCTGAAATTTTATTTCTAGATTCATCTTTTAACTCTCTATCCATCCATACCCTTGGATCAAACAATCAAGCTTGAAAAAAAAATGATTTTAATAATTGGACTCTTTTACCCCTCTTTACACTCAAACCCTAAGAACTCACTATAAAAGCCTTCATTTTCTCTCTCCTTACATTTTTTGGCTCTCTCTTAACATCAGGCTACCAGATGGAAAGGGAGAGGAGGTCAAGGCCCAAGGAGGAGCATTGTTTGATGCTCAACCTTGTAGTGGCGAAGGGAGCAAGCAAAGATCGTGATCGAAGCGGATCGAGCATCACCCGGCCTAGGACGGGCACACCGACGGGGTTTGTGCGACGATCTGGATTGAGTGCTTGCTTGTGTTCATCATCTCCATAAACAGTAAACTTGTATTTTCATTTTTTTTTATTTTTCTTTCTTATTTTCTTTTAATGTAGTGGCTTTGACATCATCTAGACTTGCAACTCTCTCTCCCCATCGCTGCACATCGATTCATCGATCCATCGCTACCGCCGACCATTCTTCTCACCTTCTCATCATCTCATCTCCATTGAATTTCTTTCTACATTGTTTTTCCATTGGAATTCATATTTTTCTCCTAATTAAAAAAGAACTCTAAAAAAATATCACTCATATTCATCTCTACATGCCGCATTTACGTTTGCACTTCTTTCCAAGCTCTCACTTCTTCCACGCTCTCTCACCTTTCATTTGAATATCTAATCTCATTACCTCAGCTCCCTGTGGATTCGACCCTTGCTTACACTATACTAAGTAAGGAAATATAAATTTTATTGCATGAAATCGATACACAACAACGACGGAAAACACGCGTAATCAAGTTCATCACTCCCTTACATGATGACGATCAAATATGGCTTTAGGGAGGATGTTGATACTAGATCTTGTAACTAGTAGGGATCTAGTGAAGGACATTCCTCCAATTTCACTCGTGATCATGGGTGCTCCTGGATCTCTCTTTTTAATCGGTAAGACATTCATCATGATGGAACTCACCGTCTCACTAAGTTGGATCCTTTTAGGGTTTCTATGGGGAGTACATATACCTTTAAGAAATTTGACATAGGAAGGGATATGCTTGATGGTATCTATCAAAGGAATGGTTATGGTCACCTTCTTAAAGGCATCTAGTAGATTGTCATCGATTTCGCTATTCTTGGCTTTGGGTTTATTAAGGGCTTGAGGATAAGGCACAGGGGGCTTGTATTTGTCGGGGTTAGGTTTAGCCGTAACCTGTTCTTCCTCGTCCTTAGAATCACTGTCTTGCTCGACGATAATTGGCGTTTCTTTTCCTTCACTCGAGCCTTGGTGGATAGGATGATCCTCGTATGGATCTGGCAGGGTTTTTCCACTCCGAAGGCTCAATATGGCTAATGATGTTTCCACGGCTTCCTCGTCCACGTGTACATGGTTAATAGTGTGCGTTTGGCTTGACGAGGCCCCTTGATTCCTTGGGTTTGCCGTGGTCTGCGAGGGTAATTGGTCAGTAAATGTTACTTGCTTACCCTTTTTGTCGGCCGTCGATTGGACATTCGTCTTGACGAAGTCTTAAATTTCGTCCACGCGTGAGTTCATCCTCGTCATTTGTTCTATTAATTGCGAGATGGCACCAAGGATTGGGTCGGATGCCGGCGCGGTCTGGCGTGGAGCTTGCGTGTATGCTTGTAGTTGAGTCGGCGGGACGAACGACGACTGTCTTTGATTAGGGTAGGGTTGTTGATGTTGTTGCTGACCATTGTATGACGGAGGATAGGATTGATCGTTGTTCCTCCGAAATCCGTTAGTCTGCGAAGAATTGTTAAAAACAGGGGTATTATAGTAGTTAGGGTATGTACTTGGAAAATTTGGTCATCCCTGTTGAGTCGGTCCTCCCGATGGACCTTGTCTAAATGTGTTTTGCCCTTGAATTGCCATCGCGGGGCAATCTAATTCGACGTGGTTGAATCTTGAGAAAGTTGCACATGGTGACGCTTCTTGAAGTGAGACGGGGGCGAGTCCTTCGAAACCGTTGCGGATGTTGAGTCGGTCCAGTAGTAAATTCTGGACTTCTGCCATTTTGTCGATTCTTTCAAGGAGCATCCCCGTCTCCGCTGATTTGGCCTCGATAGATTTTGGCATTGCACCTCTTCCAAATGGTTTCGCCGCGTTATGGTGGCTATTTTCCGCCAGCGTTTTGATGAGTCCCATCGCGTCGTCTTCGTACTTGCTCATGAAGGTGCCGCCACTCGCTGCATCCAAAAGATATCTATCTTGCAGGCCTAACTCGTCATAAAATATTTGTGTTAGTTCATGGTTAGACACTCCATTGTGTGGACACTCCCTTGTAAGATCTCTTAATCCCTCCCAGGCCTCATGAAAGGTTTCACTCAAGCCTTGGGTAAACTCGCGGATGGCTTTTCGGACGGAGGTGGTTTTCCCTACGGAATAGTATTTTCTAAGGAATTCTTCCTCCATCTCGGTCCAACTAGTGAATTATTTCCCTAATTTCAAAAACCAATCCTTGGCTCTATCTCTAAGAGTAGCGGGAAAGAGTTTCATCTTCATCGTGTCAGGGGGGATATTTTGAAGATGATTAATTTCACACACTTAGGAAAGCTCATCTATGTGTCTATATGGGTCTTCAGAAGGATTACCATGGAAGATAGGAAGCATACTCATGACATGGGAATCTATTCTAAAATTTGCACCTCTAGTTAGGGGTGCGTGAATTCTAGTGACGGGTTGCTGGAGGACGGGTCAAGCATAGTCACCCAAGCGCTTCCTAGCTCATGAAGAGTGGATCGGATATTTAGATGGATAATAACTTATAAACACTTATAAAATATTAAAGATTGAAATCAATCATACCTGAATGTCGGTATCCGTGACAGTGACGTGTTCCTTAGAAAAAGGGGCGAAATCACTTAATCTTATCGAATTAAGGATCTCGAAGATTGATTTTTACTTCGGATCACTCAAATACGATTGAATTGCTTGAATTTCAAGAAATTAAGAGAAAAATATGCGTTGACCAAGTCAAAATTGACAAAATTGATAAAAAAAATTACATTAAATCCCCGGCAGCGGCGCCATTTGACGGACGGAGACCACGAGGTCGTCGATTTCTCACGGTCTCGTGTCAAAACAAAGTCCAAACTTACCAATTTGATGAAAATATCTCGAATTGAGGGGTACAATGGTAAATAAGGGTCGAATCCACAAGGAAATAAGGAAATTTAGGAAGATATCTTCGAATTTGATCAAATCAAACGATGAATTGATGATAGAAATTGGGCAATATGGTAAATTATGAAAGATAACTTCAAATCGTTTCCACAGAATAAAAAATTATCGAATTTGACTTTGATTTTGCGAAGAAATTGAAGATCAAAGTAGGGAGAATTCTCTGAAATCGTAAATCATGATTTTAACTAAAATTAAATAAAATTAAACTTCAATTCCTAATCTAAATCAAAATCAAACATGAATGGACAAAAGATTAGTAAAAACCGCTTCCACTAACCCAAGATTACGATCGGATTAACACGATTAATCACCTAAATCGTCAAAAATCCGAAGAACGCGATCGTGGAGTTCAAGCGTCGATTTCTCCCTCTCTACTCGGCCAAATCTCGATCTCAAACGCTCCGTGGGTGCGGAATTGTGTGTAGAAGAGGATGGGATCAAGAGATTCAAGAGTATTGGTGTCTAAACAGATCAATTGGATTGATTTGCTCTCGAATGCTTTAGAAATCGAAAGAACATCTCTATTTATACAGTTATCTGATTCTTTTAATCAACGGTTCTGATGGAACAGTCCATCGTGAACCGTTTCAAACATATAGCAGCCGTTCGATCCTTGATGAAGCACTCGGATGAAGCCCGCCGGGATGCGTTATATAATGCATTAGAGCGAGCCCCTTGAATCGCGATCTGACGGTTGAGATGCATCGCGTAAGTTTCAATTACGACTGTTATAACTCCTTCTTTTAAGGCACGTGTGCGATCGTGATGTGGTGGACCGCGAGTCCACGCGATCCACGCACCTTAATCATTGCGCCTTTGATCCGATGTCTCTCCTTCCGCCACGTGTCATGCACTTAAAACACAAACGAATTAGTCCCACACGGATAAAATTGAATGAATCTATTGGGTTTATAACGTACGTGGATTATATGGGTTAGCTTAAATTCCGACTACGGAATGCTTATATGTACTATAACCCTAAGTAATAAAACATATATATGTATGTGTCACATCGCGCCACGCAGGTGCTCGCGCGAAAATAAACCCCATTTTTGGCCATTTTTAATTAGTTTTTAGCATTAAAAATAAAAAATAAATTCAGAAAAAATCTGAAAAAAATCCCAAAAATTAGAAAATTCATAACTTTCAAAATATAACTCCAAATTAATCCAAATTTCTTTCATTTGATCCAAAATTTAATTATCTAAAAAGTCAAAATTAATAAATAATGAGAGTTTTAATTTCTATTTCAAAAAATACATTTATTTCTTTAAATATTTTTACTTAAGAAAATGTAAATAAATGTCTATAAAATGATTTCTCTCATTATTTTAACTTTAAAAACATCTATAATCTCAAGTAAAGATGGGTTATGAAATTATTTATCTTTAAATCATCATATTTAACCCTAATTTAAAGTATTTTTTAGATTATAATGACTTTTTCATGGAATGATAGAAAAATACTCATAAATATAATAACATGCATGGAAATGAAATCATTAATGCCTTAATATGCATCAATCATGATGTTTTATCATTTCTATTTTGCATGTTATCAAATACCCATCTGCATGCAATGATATTAGTGTTGGTTGGTCAAAGTACTAATACCCATTTTTGTCGCTTGACTTGAGCCTCATACTCTAAGTCCACTGTTGCCTTCCAGTGAGGTAGTTTTACTGCTTTTAAGTGCGACTTGGGTATTGACTTGGTAGTAAGAGAAAGGGAGAAGGCACGATAGGTAGGGTGCAAATTATCATAACTAACAAAGTGTGAAATAGGGTGAAGAGTGCAATAACACTAACCTTTGCAAAAAGCGATAGGGTAGTGGAGATCATTTGATGGAAATGCAATGGGTGTTGGATCTGAGCACAAGTTTGAGGAGTCGGCAAGCGAAAGCGCAGAGACTGGAATAGAGATCAAAACTAGCAACATCGTGGGTGGCATGAGTAGTGGAGAAGCACTAGAGTCAAGTAGTGGGGCAGGAGATGATGGTGGAGATAGTGATAAGAGAGGAGTGGGATCCATCAGAGTAGGTAGATAAGATTTGTCCTCTAGAGAGGACGAAGAGGATGAGGTAGTTATAGGGATGAAGATGGTACTGGAAGTGGAGTAGATAATGAGGTGGAGGAGAAATAGCGAGTAGACTCAAAGAATGTGACATCAGCAGAGACAACATACTTCTGCTGATATGGAAAATAGACCCGATAGCCTTTTTGCACGCGCGAGTAGCTGATGAACACCCTTTTGATAGAACGGGGCGCCAACTTGGATGTATTAGGAGTGAGATCATGAACAAATGCCACACAAACAAACACCCCAGGAAGCAAGGCAAAGAGGTCATGATCAGGGTTAAGGCAACGAAGGGGTGCTTCAGTGCCAAGAGGTGACCAGGGCAAGTGATTGAGAAGGTAATTAGAGGTAAGAAGGACATCAGACCACATGAAATGGGGGACTCTCATTTCTACCAAGAGACTGGGAGTCATGTCAAGTAGGTGATGATGTTTGCGCTCGACAA
Source organism: Lemna minuta (assembly GCA_024174645.1). NCBI lineage: Eukaryota > Viridiplantae > Streptophyta > Magnoliopsida > Alismatales > Araceae > Lemna > Lemna minuta. The sequence continues at coordinate 19,353,617 of CM044106.1, forward strand.
CACCATTCTGCTAAGATGCGTGAGGACATGAGGTTTAGTGGAGGATGCCACAGGAGATGCATAAATCTTGTAGAGCAGTCAGAACATTATTGGTGCAGAGAATTTTGGGGGTTTTAGAATATTGAGAGGAGATCTCTTAAAGAAATTGATGAATAGAGGGTAGAACATCTATGTAGTCTTAGAGAAGATAAACCCAAGAGGCATGAGAGAAATCATCTACAAAACTAAATAATAACAAAATCCCAAGATAGATGGCTCTCGAGAAGGTCCCCACACATCACAATGAACAAGATCAAAGAGAGATTTACTTGGAATAGAGTCTAGGCAGGGGTAGGAGGCCAAAAAAATGTGTGCCTTGTTGGCATGACTCACACTCAAAGGAGGAAAGAGAAATCCCTAGGAGAGCTTGGCAAAGTTTGGAGATACCAGGGTGGCCAACTCGTCGATGCCACTACAGTGCATAATCGGTCGAGGAAAGGTGCCTAACGGAACGAATCAATGCGATCGTTAATTGCACACCGATTCGTGTCAACAGTAAAGCCAAATTTACCAATTTAATGATTTAATTACGAATTGAGGGGTATAATATAAAATAAGGGTCGAATCAACAGAGAAATAAGGGATTTTCGAGAGATCTTTTAGAATTTGATCAAATCGGATAATGAATTGGTGATATAAATTAGGGAAAATAGTAGATTTAGAAAGATAACTCAAAGATGAATCTATGAAATCAAAAATCACTCGATTTGGATTAGTATTCGCGAAGAAATGAAAAAGCGAAGTGGAGAGAAATTTCTAAAAATCGGATCACGAAATTACCGAAATTAACGATGAAATTAAACTAAATTACGATCCTAAATTACAAATTGATGATACATGACGAAAGATTAGAGGGAAAACACGTATTCTAACCCAAGATAGCGATCCAAATGATCCAATTAATCACCGGATCGAGGCTTTTCATTCCGCGATTTCGAAAACGAGCATCGGTGTTCAAGAGACGAATTCTCCTTAATCGATCGACAAAATCTCACTTTTAATCACTCTGTGGACGCGGAAATGAGTCTAGAAGATATTAGAAGCGAGAGATTCAAGGATGGAAGGGTGTAGATAGATCAATTTGGTGAAATCATCCAAGAATGTCTTACAAAATCGAAGAACACCTTAATTTATAAGCAATTTGGGCGTAACCGTCGGATGGGGCGTTTAATCTTCATCAACGGTCCAGATTAAATGCGTGAGGGCGAAACGTTACGGTTGAACCTCGGCCCTTGGATCGCGGATGGACGCTCTCGATGAAGCCTCGTGATTGGTTCGTCGTGTAACGTTGTCCGTCCGATCTCAATCGAATGGATAAGATATCTCCACGTGTCCACAACGGTCCATCGGATGCGTTTAATCTCAGCTGTTATAACTCCCTTGATAAACGGCTGAGATTAAATACTTTGAAATGCAAATTGTCGTCCAATCAGAAAGCTTTGATTTAAATCACGTGCGCTGAGGATGATACGGTGGACCTCGTGTCCACTGTATCAACGCGAGATGATCCACGCTCTTTTAATCCAACGCGTTGCTTTAAGCCACATGTCCTGCACTTAAAACAAGAGTGAGCATAGTCCCACACGGATAAAATAAAAGAGACTCGTCGGGTTTATAATGTGGAGCGGATATGACGGTTAGCTTAAATCCGACTAACGGAAGCTTATATGTACTAGAACCCTATATTACGAGTAAATATAAATATGCACACATGTCACCCTCGCGGCCACGCAGGCGCTCGCGTGGGTCTGCGTGGCTCTGCCACGTGGCTTTGCGTGCCACGTCGCATCCACGTGGCTTTGCGTGCCACGTCGCATCCACGTGGGTCCCACACTATAATTACCCCCTTTTTTGCTTATTTAAATAGTTTAAAATTGAAAATACATTCAGAAAAATTCTAGAAAAATCCTTAAAAATTAGAAAATTCATAACTTTCAAAATACAACTCCAAATTAATCCAAATTTCTTTCATTGGATCTGAAATTCAATTATCTATCATTATAAAAAGTCAAAATATTTAAATAACAAGAGAATAAATTATTATTTAAAAAATACATTCATTTCTTTCAGATTTTAACTTTAGAAAATTAAATGAATGTTTATAAAAATGATTTCTCTCATTATTTAACTTTAAAAACTACTTATAATCTCAAGTAAATATGGTTTATAAAATCATTTATCTTTAATTCATCATAATTAACCCTAAATTAACGCATTTTGAGATTATAACTTAAAATTGCATGAAATGATAGGAATACACTCAAAGTATGATAACATGCATGAGAAGGGAATGTTTTATGCTTTAATTTGCTTTAATAATCATGTTTTTGCATGTTAAGATTGCATGTTATCAGTGCCCAGCTAGAAAATGATTAGGGACAACCTCATAAAGTCCACATCTAGTCTTACGCTCCCAAACCAATCCTCTTCCCTGTTAGCAAATCTTGAAAGGTGCAATGGTAAGGAAAGAATGAGACAGAGCAAAATAATACTTTGGTGATGGAGTTGATAGATAAGAGGTTGACATGGAAATTGGGAACCTAAAGGACTTGAGATTAATGAAGTGAGGAGGTCGGATTGGCCTCGTCATGTCCCACAAAAAGACATGCACGACCATCCACAATAGAAACATAGGAAGGTTGTAATAATTTGGATAAACGAGTAAGTAGGGATTGTTTACCTGGAATATGGGTAGATGCTCTCGGGTAAATGATCCAAGAGTTGGATGAAGAGGAAAGTAAGGCAGTACCTGAGCTGAAGGCGGATGCATGATGCGATGAGTGAGCTGAGGCGATGTAGGTGTCTCCTGAAGCTTCATAAGATGATCATAGTCCTCCCGAGATACAAATCACATTGATGGACTCATTAAGCGTAAAATACAAATTTTTTTCATCAATTTCGATGCTCTTGATGAATTTTTGGGCATGAGATCAAGAAAAAATGTAAAAAAAGTTTTCGGGGATTAAGTGATCTTCAAGAAGAATCAAATGGGACTCAATTTTGAGCTAAAATGGTAATGAAACACTAAAAATACAAAATCATTTTAAAGGTTAATTGCGGCGATTTATAGCTGTCAAATCACCATTTAGATGGGACACAATGGAAAAAATGCTACCAAATTACCCACATTGAGAGGAGAGAGGAGATAGAAATTAAAAATATTCATCAAATGAGCACGATAGGCATCACATAATGGCTTTTGAACCATCAAAGTGATGGTTGGAGGAGATACAAAAGAGAGAAATGAAGAGATATCAAAGTATTTGAGCCATCTGATCATCTCCATTGGTTCATGAAGAACACTGACGAAGCGAATCCGCAAGGTTGTTGAAAACATGTGGACACGCGTCAAAAAAAAAGTTCCAAACTCACTAATTTAAAGAAATAACCACGAATTAAAGAGTATAGGGGTGAATAAGGGTCGAATAGATAGAGAATTTCTCTCAACGAAATCTCACTTTCAAACACTCTTTGGATGCGAAAATTGATCTAAAAGTGAAAGGAAAGGATTGTGGTGTCTAGACAGTTCAGTTACTCGAAAAACCCAAGAATACATTTTTCGTCGAAAAACATTCGTATAAATAGGTAAATTTGGGTGTAATCGTCGGATTTAGTGTTTCATCTTTGATTAACGGCTGCGTTGAAATGCCAGGCTGCAAATCGTTATCTTTAAGTTGTCCGTCTGATCCAAAATGGAGCACCTATATGAAGCCATGTGTTCACGTGAATTTGAATCGTCGCGTAATGCCTATCATTCGATCTTCATCGAATGCTTGAGATGTCACTACGCATCCACAGAAATCCATTGGGTGTATTTAATCTCAAGCATTATAACTCCTCAAATAAATGGCTGAGATTAAAATGGTTAAAATACGAATCATTGTCCAATCTGATTGCGTTGCGTACCCCCCTAACTTAAGTGACGATCGACGGTTTCAATTTAACTCGAGAATTGGACGCTCCATGCGATGCCACATCACCTGCGCATATTAAAACAAAAAGATAGTCCCACATGAAATAAAATCATGCAATAAATATGCACTTAGAGTATGATAACATGAATAAGAATGATATGAATTAAGCCTTAAAATGACTAATAATCATGTAATTACAAGTAAATCTTGCATACTATCACAAGCATTGTGGAAACTCTATCCTTTCTTTTTAATTCTCTCTTGATAAAGAGTGTTGATGAGGAGATCCAATCGTTTGATGACTGTGTCGATACCTCTAGAGGTTGGACACTTGAACAACTTGAATGTTCGATTCACTTTATTCTACTATGATCGATGTTATGATCAAAATTTTGAGAGCCTATGGAGCATCATATCTCATCAACACCCACCTATGCGCCATACACGTGCCACTTGGGCTCCTCGTGGCTGACCCCCTTGTGTATCACGTAGGTGACACCTAGCGCAACTCGTAGGTACTTCGTGAGCTTGGTAGCCCTACTCATTACCAACTTGCACATCGACACATTGTCACGTGTCAGTGCTACCATGTCAACATGGCCAAACATTTTTTGTAAGCATCCCTTCTAAAATCAAAGATGAAAATCATAAAAGAAAATTGAAAATAAAAAACTATAACTTTGATCCAAAACTCCACTTTGTATTCATTATGTACTAAAAAATTATGAGAATAATTAACTTAAAAATCATCAAAACTTAGAACTTTGGTTTTATAAATATTTGTTGTATCATATGTGCAATGGTCAATATTCAAATTCAACATTTCCTAACATACCTAAAGTCAAAATAAGCCTTGATACAGAAATGACCATGACTCATGTAGAGTAGCCATCTGCCTGTAGCCTGTTTAATGTATGCCATAATTTTCAGTGCACCATCCCAATGCATCAAAAGAGGTATTTGTATAAATTTATTTGAAAACACCAAAGATGTAGATAATGTTAGGGAGAGGGATTATAAGGTTAGATGAGTTTGCTCAAGAGTCGTTCGTATTGGTTATATCATCCCAAAACTAGCGTCAAGCCTCTATCATTGAAGATTCTACTTTGCATCTAAGAAGTCTCGTTTCTTAGAAAGGATTGAAAGCGTATTTCATGTGAAAGAGGGCTATCTTACCAATTGAGGGTCCTAATAAGGTGGTAATTTAACCTAAGGGGGGGGAGGAGGGTGAATTAAGGTTATGTGATACTTGTGTTTTATACTCTTCTTTTACTATGATTTGTTGGTTTCAGCACTCACTACTCGTCCTCACTGTGCAACAAGGATTATTATACTGGTTGGGGGACCTAACGTCCCTTAATCTAGTCCCGAGTGCTGTCAACTCGGAGCCTCAATCCTCACCAAATGAAACCTAATCCTCTCACCCTTCAAAATGGGTGAAGGACAATGTTTAATACAAGGTTTTAAGCCTACCCTCCGTGGAACCCTAACACTCACCTTTACATGACCCAAGGGCACTACCTTCTAGACCTCAACCTCCTCGGGTCCAGGACACCCTGACTCCCTCAGGCCTATCTTCACATGATCATGCATCCCTTCAAGCCCTGTCGTGCCTCTCCCGCTAGTACCGCTGACCTCCGATAAAGCGAGACCTCGTCTTCAGGTTCCTTTTGATCTTAGTGCTATTGAAGTCTTGACTCCTTCTCGTCTCAACTAATGAGACACTCCCGATCTTCGTGTGTATGACTGCAAGAGTGTGTTGGTCTAAATGCTACTAGGTACATGAGATGATGATAGCCAGTGAGTGAGATGAATTCAAGTACAAGTTAGTCACACAAGTCAACAACTTCTAGAGTTGGATTTCTGGCCTAGGGTTGACTTTCAAACTTATCGTAGACTTTTTGACTTAGAGTTGACTTTCTAACCTAGGGTTGACTTTATGACCTAGGGTTGACTTTGACTAGCCTAGGATGACTTTGAGTAAATAGAGTTGACTCGAACTATGAAGGTTGACTTTGACTAAGTTAAGTTGACTATGACTAATCTAGGTTGACTTTGACTCATAAGAGTTGACTTTGACTAAATTTAGCTAATATGTGTCAACATGAACGTTGAGGATGATTTCAATGAGAATGATAAGTTAACCAAGACACTGACGACTGTAAATAGGAAGACAAAGATTCAATTAATAACAATGAGAAAGACAAGTAATAATAAACTCACTGATGAGCTTCAATTGGAGGATACCTGCTACTGTAGTTATTAATCTGAGAGCACAATCTGATGATTATATATGTAGCTACGATTAAAGAGATAGGAATAGCGATTACCAATTATCTGCCACTACAAATCTGAAACTACAACTGTAATCAAATGTGTGTGTGTGTGTGTATATATATATATATATATATATATATATATAATTAATTAAACTTAAAGGAGGTAATCACAGGAATTGGAAATAAAGATTACTGAGAATCAGCTGCTGCAAATCTGAATCTACAACTTTAGTCAAACGAGTATATATATATATATATAATTAAACTTGAAGGAGGTAATCACATGTATTGGAAATAAAGATTACATAGTATCTGCTTCTACAGAACTGAAATTTGAATCTGCAATCAGAAGTTTATATGTACGTATGAAATTAAAGGAAATAATAATAACTGTTGAAGATGAAGAGACGAAATCAGAATAAGCACACTTTATAGAATGATTAATCGTGACAGAACTGTTTGTGAGATTCGAGACGAACAAAAAAAAAACCACGCACGGAAGATAGAGTCAGAGGAATGAGCAATCGATTAGAAAAAACGTACAGAAGGTACTCGCGAACAAACGGTAAGCGGAAATATTAAAAAATACTCAAGGAAGAAGTTATGAATATCTGTGAAAAAAAACAAGATAATCAATGCGAAACTCCGAGATTGGATGACGAAGAATGATCGGAAGACGGAAACACGAAGGATGAGAACTTGTTGATAACTTAATGTCGACGACGATTCTGCAACCCGACGTTGGACTGCAACTAATGGCTGTTTCTTTGTCGATCGTCGTGAAGACTGAAGGATGGATCACAAACAGCAAACTGAGGGCCTCTTGAAATGATCGGGATTCTTCTTTTCTTTTCTCTTTTTTGATCAAATCGCAGGGAAGGGAACTTTCGTTGCACGGAGTCAATCGAACTATTGCTTTTTTTTTTCTTCTCGAGCCGGTATCATCTATTTTTCAAACCCTAAATGCCTTTATAGTATATTGGGTTAGAGGAGAGGAGAAAAATCACGATAATTCCCTCAACGGTATTGGAAATATGTAGAATAAAATGGAGATAATAGATGCCAAAGTGAAGATGGACAAATGATTAAAATAAAGATAAGCATATAACTAAGAGTATATAGCTATAGTTGTAGTTACCTTCAGAGTTAATATCATTTATTTTATGATATGATGATTATCCAAGTATGCATGAGGATTCGAGTGAGTAGATAGCTTCAAGTTTCCTGAAATTTAATACACCGATGAACCTAAAAAAAATTAGTGGGTTACTCAAAATAATCATAGAGGGGATAAAGTAGTAATAAAGATTAATTACAGAAGAAAAATTAATGATTAATAGTAAATTAATGAATCGTTAATTCCTTAATTTATAACAATGGCAATTCAAGAAAGAAGACTTACATCAAAACTAGTGCTCTAACATCTATATCTATGTTTATTCTTATGTTTGTATATCTATCTCTCTTATTTCTCTGTCTTTCTCTCACATCTCTTTACCTATCAAATTTATCCGCACATTTCACTCGCGTGAAGACTCTCTCTCTTTACCTTTCAAATTTATCCGCACATTTCACTCGCGTGCAGACTCTCTCTCTACCTATTACATTTATCCGCACATTTCACTCGCGTGAAGACTCTCTCTCTCTTTACCTATCAAATTTATCCGCACATTTCACTCGCGTGAAGACTCTCTCTCTCTATATGCCTCTTTATCTATGTTCATGCGTATATGTGGGGCATCTCTATCTCATTATCTGTCTCGTTCTCCGACATCTTTTTTACCCGTCTAATCTGTGGAACTCATGTCTATCGCCCCACGTTTCACTCACGCGAAGGCTTTCTCTCTATATAGATATCTTTATATCTATCTTTATGGATACGTGAGTATATTTGTCTCCATTTCTGCCTTTCTCTAACATCTTTTTACCTATCAAATCTATCCAGCTGATGTTTATCTCCGCACATTTCGCTAACGTGAAGGCTCTCTCTCTCTCTCTCAATATCTCTAGATCTATGTTTATGTATGTATGTGTATATCTATCTCTCTATGTCTCTGTCTTTCTCTGACATCTATTTACCATTCACCCACATGAGAGTTCTCTCTCTCTGCGTCTAACTATCTATGTTTATGTGTGTGTGTGTGTCTATCTCTCTATTTCTCTCTCTTAAATCTATTTACCTATCAAATTTATTCTTCTCTTGTTTATCTCCACAACTTTCACTTCAGAGCAAACTTTCTCTCTACTTCTCTCTATTTCTCTCTATGTCTATATATCTCTCATTCTCTCTGTCTTTCTCTAACCCTTATTTATCTATCCCATGTCCATCTATCTATCTCAGGCCATTCTCTCTCTATCTCTAAATCACTCTTGTTGGGTATGTGCGTAGGTCTATCTCTCTTTCTCTGTCTTTCTCTAACCTCTATTTATCTATCCCATGTTCGTCCATCTCAGGCCACTCTCTGTCTTGAACATAGACGCAAATTAATCATTCAATCCGAAGGAGAACCACAAAACAGAGCTCCTGTTATTATCGGGGTCCGTGATGGCACAAACAACGCATCAAATAGACCAGGTCTCTCGCTTTCTCTCTCTACTTTCTCTCTACATTCTCTCTCATCGCTGCTCGAGAGAACCTGGCATCCCCTCGGTTTCTACATTCTCTCTCATCTCGCCATCATCGCTTCATGAGAGAGCCCAGCATCCCCTCCAGCTCCAGGACGCCCAAGTACTGCGCCAACCTCAACGAAAGAAAGCAGAGATAGACGGACAGCAGTCCCACTCCGAGCACTTTATCGAGCTTCATCCCTCTCCCGGGCAAAATCACTAGGGCCCACAGCAAACCGCTCATCAGAAAGCCTATCGTCTGGAACAAGCTCGGGTCTCTGGGAATGGCCGTGCTTCCCGGATACTCTCTCCATGAAGAGAAGAATAGCGATAATCCCAAGCCCATGAGGGTATTGAAAATGGGCCCCGCAAGACAGCCGGAAATCGCCACCTGCGCTCCGTCTGCTCCGCCGTTCAGCGCCATCGCCACGTTGGCGATTAAATCCCCTAACGAGTTCCCCCACGCAAGGACGGTGAGTCCGAGGATGGAAGGGCTGATCCCTAAAACTGCTCCGAGGGACACCAGAAGCGACATGAGCTCTTCTGTAATGAGGTAGGTCCAGACGACGCTCATGAGGAAGCCTAGGGAGAGCCATGGAAAGAGGAAGTTTCTCGGCGGGTGGGCTTTCTCGGTGAAATAGAAGGCGGCGCCGCCGGAGAGCCCGCCGGCGGCGAGGCTGAGGAGAAAGAACGTTTTTGTCGGGCTCCAGAGAGCTGCTAGAAGTATTGGAGAGAGAGTGGCGGAGCTGACGGCGTAGAACTTTGACCATCTCTCTTCGCTGACGTCGGGAATGGTCAACCTGCGGGGTAGATAGAGTGGGAGCTCGAGGATGGAGATGGCGGCGCTGAGGGGAGAGTTTTTGGAAAAGACGACCGTTGAGCGGTCAGGAGAGGGTGGTGGGAGGATCGTTGACCGAGGAGAGAGGAGCTTTTCTTCGAGGTGGGTTGACTTTTTCTTCTTGGCGCAGAAGTGGGTGGTGGAGACGAAGAAGACGTAGACGAAGTAGAGGGAGATGAAGGCGAGGGCACCCCAGACATTGACTTTTCCCACGGTGATGATGGCGAGGAGGGAAGTGAGAGCGAGGAGGAAGAAGCAGGCGTCGCGGATGAAGCTTGACTTGTCGACGGCGATGGCGGAGGGGCCAACGGAAATGCTTATGATGCCGGTGACGACGTTGGAGACGAAGAAGGCGCCGCCGAGGATACTGTTGAGTTCCACGTCGCCATCGCTGGAGCCAGTGAAGGAAATTATGCTGGAGAAGACGTCGGAGGCGCCGTTTCCTAGCGAGAGAAGAGCGACGCCCGCGATGGTGGGAGAGAGTTTTAGGGTTTTGGAGAGGCTCTCAAGAGAGGGGCAGAAGTAGTCAGCGGCGGTGTTGCCGAGGAGGTAGAAGAGGAGAACGAGCCAGAGGAGGAGAGAGGAGAAAGCAAGGGCTGAGCTAGAGGGGAAGAAGCAGTAGAAGAAACGGAGGTAGTTGAGGTAGCCTTTGGGTCGGCAGTTGGGGTCGGAGGACACGTGGCGGCATATGGAGAGGCGATCGGGGAAGCGGTGGGGATCGGCGCAGGAGTCGCCGGAGTCTGGCGGTGCAGCCAGAGGGCGGCGGAGGAGCTGGAAGGAGGTGCAGAGGTGCGCGGTGATGTAGAGAGAGAGGAGGACGAGGAAGGTGGTGGTGAGGAAGAGGTAGAACTTCTTGCTCTCCGCGGACGAAGCCATTGCCATTCCAGAAAGAGAACGGTTGTGGGTGGCGGGAATGAGTTAGGGTTTTGCTTCGGGATCAGTTCTGAGGAGAGTGCGGGTGGAGAGTGAAGTTCTGCGAGGAAGTGCAGGAGTAAGGCGTGTGACAGGGGAGAGCGCCAGATTCTAGATAGAGAGAAGAGAGAGAGAGAGAGTGGAGGAGATCGTGGAATCTCAGCTCAAGGCCCGAAAGAATAATTATGCGGAAGATGATTCCACGGGGTAAAAAGAATGCGGTAAAAGATCGGCAATCACTGAAAATTCCATTGGCAATCATTTTATGCACTTGTGTCTCTGTGTAACTGTGGATCTCTGATTTTACCATCTCTCTCTCTCTCTCTCTCTCTCTCTCTCTCTCTCTCTCTCTCTCTCTCTCTCTCTATCTCTCTCTCTCTCTCGCTCTCTCTCTCTCTCTCCCTCGCTCCCTCCCTCCCTCACACTCTCTCCCTCGCTCCCTCCCTCCCTCACACTCTCTCCCTCCCCCTCGCTCCCTCTCTCTCCCTCCCCCTCACTCCCTCTCTCTCCCTCTCCCTCCATCTCTCTCTCTCTCTCTCTCTCTCTCGCCCTCCCTCCCTCACACTCTCTCCCTCGCTCCCTCCCTCCCTCACACTCTCTCCCTCGCTCCCTCCCTCCCTCACACTCTCTCCCTCCCTCTCCCTCTCTCTCTCTCCCGTCCTCCCTCCCTCTCTCTCTCCCGCCCTCCCTCACTCTCTCCCACCCTCCCTCCCTCTCCGCCCTCCCTCCCTCCCTCTCTCTCTCGCTCGCCCTCCCTCCCCTCTCTCTCGCCATCCCTCCCTCTTTCTCTCTCGCGGGGCGGAAGAAGGAAAAATTCTATCGCGCGAGAGAATTTCTTCCGCTCGCTCCTTTTTCTTTCTCTCTTATTCTCTCTCTTTTTCTTCCGCTCGATCCATTCCTTTCTCTATCCTCCGCCATGTCTCCCTCCCAAAATCAAAAGAGAAATCTTTCGGTTTCACCGGAAGCGAAAACCGAAATCGAACCCAAGTTTTTTTGGCCACCGCCGGTGTTTTTTCGGATCAATTTTTTGGTCTCTAGTTCGGTTTTGGAGATCCCTAATCAATTGCTAATTCCTCTGACTCTATCTTCTGTGCGTGGTTATTTTTAGTTTGTTTCTAATCTCACAAACGGTTGTTTGTCATGATTAATTATTTTATAAAGTGTGATTATACTGATTACATCTCTCATCTGATCTTCATCTTCGACAATTATTACTATTACTTCCTTTAATTTCATATATACATATAAACCTATGACTGCAGATTTAGTTTCAGATCTACAGTAGCAGATACTCGGTAATCTTTATTTCAAATACCTTTGATTACCTCATTAAAGTTTATATATATTGTTTGACGTTTGACTACAATTGTAAATTCATATTTGCAGCGGTTGATACTTGGCAATCTTTATTTCCAATTCCTGTGATTACCTACTTAAGGTTGAATTATATATATATATATACACACACGCTTGATTACAATTAATTTTTTTTTTAGACTTGCGCTGGCAGATGCTTGGTAATTTTCATTCTCAAACTCTGTCATCATTTTTGTTAATTTGGAATATACATACATATATATTTGATTGCAGTCATAGTTTCACATTTGTAGTGGCAGATACTCGGTAATCTTCATTCCCAATTTATGTCATCATTTTCATTAACTTTGAATATACATATATACGTTTGATTGCAGTCGTAGTTTTATATTTGCAGAAACGGTAATTGGTAATCGATATTTCTAATTGCTATTCCTATCTCTTTAATCGTAACTACATTTTTAATCATTATATTGTCCTCTCAGATTAATAACTACAATAGTAGGTATCCTCAAATTGAAGCTCATCTGTGAGTTTATTATTATTTCTCTTTCTCTTTGTTATTAATTGAATATTTATGTCTTCCTAGATACAGTCGTCAGTGTCTTGATTAACTTATCATCCTCACTGAAATTGTCATCATCGTTTATGTTGACACAGATTAGCCAAATTTAGTCAAAGTCAACACTGATTAGTGACTGAACGAATTGGCGCGGTCGTTGAATACACACCGATTTGTGTAAAAAAATAATACCAAACTCACCGATTTTAAGATTAAGTCACGAATTGAATAGCATAGTGGTGAAAAATGGTCGAATCTACGGAGGAAAAATGTATTTTCGAGAGATCTTTTGAAATTTGATCAAATCGGATGATGAATTGAGGTGAGAAATTACGTAAATTGATAGCTTTGGAAAGAGAACTCATAGACGAATCCACAAAATAAAAAATCACTCAATTTAGATCAAAATTCTCAAATAAATCGATGAGCGAGTTAGAGAGAAATATTTGAACACGAAGAGAGAGAAATTTAAAATTAAACACGAAATTAACTTAATATACGATCCTAAATTACAAATTAATGATATAGGACTAAAGATTAGGAGGAAAACACATAATCTAACCCGATATAGTGATCGAAATGATCCAATTAATCACCGGATTTAAGGCTTTTCATTCCGCGATTTCGAAGACGATCATTGGTGTTCAAGAGGCGAATTCTCCCTATTCGATCGACGAAATCTAGTTTCCAACCACTCTGTCGACACAGAAATGAGTCTAAAAGTGATTGGAAGCAAGAGATTCAAGGATGGTGGTATCTAAACAGTTCGATTACTCGAAAACATCCAAGAATGCATTACAATGTCAAAGAACATCTCAATTTATAGCAAATTTGGGCGTAAATGTCCAATCTGGCATTTCATCTTCGATCAATGGCATTGATGCAACGTGTGGATGTCAATCGTTAGGATTAAGTCGTGGCTATTGGATCGGAGATGGACCGTTGAGATTTCGTCACCTTGTGCGCCTTAGAAGTAACACTTGAAATGCCATCCGTCAGATCTTGATCTAATGCTCTAGATGCCTTTTCGTCGGTTTTAATCTTAGCTGTTATAACTCTTCAGATCGACGACTGAGATTAAATCCTTTTAAAACGATTCGCCGACGATTAGAATTGTACCACGTACCCTTGCCTTAAGTGATGATCGCGATTTAATCACACGATCTAACGCTCCACGCGTTGCCACATCACCCCCTACTTGGATCGACGATCGTGATTTGATTGGACACTCCAGATTTTGCCACGTCACCTGCGCAATTTATAAAATTAATTTTAATTAAATA